>JADRCD010203621.1:29418-45034 GCA_019843815.1 Montemys delectorum
TCTATCTATCTATCTATCTATCTATCTATCTATCTATCTATCTATCTGTCATCTATCTATCTTGAGAGATTAACCCAGGAGAGATGACTGAGTAATAAAGAGAATTAAGAGCATCAGTTGTTCCTCCAGAAGACCTAGGCTCCATTTCCAGCACCCATATGACAGCACCATCATCAGCAACTCCAGTTCCAGATGATCCCGTGTTCTCTTCTAGTCTTTGTGGATATTGCTCACATATGTTGCACGGATGTATTTAGGCAAAAATAATCACACACATAAAACAAAGACAACTTTTTAAAAATGAATCTACATTAGCCTTTCTCTAATTGTCATCTACAGATCATTGATCCTGGGTATTAATTAATATATTAAGAGACACTGAAATGACAAAAATAAATTTGAAGTATGGTGCTCATGTTAATATATAGAGAGAATATATATTCAATATATGTATTTGAATGAATACTAGAATAACTAGAATATTAAAACTCTATGCTATCCTATAATACAATGAACAAAGTTATTTTAACTTCCTAAACTCAGACATTTCCATAATCATTTGAGCCTGGAATCCATATTTCAAGCACAATTTTACTCCCTTTAAAAAGTGCACTGATAGGAATTGCTGTCTGGGTACACATGATTTACATGTGATCAGTAGGCTCCTTCTGACATGTTATAACAAAGTGAGCACTACCAAGCCATGTAGACCAATGGAACAGAGTGGACGACTTAACAATAAACCCGTAAGGTTCTGCAAGATACAGGCAGAGGCAATACTTCTTGAACAAAAATCCTGTAGCACAAGGACTAATCCTAGAAATTGACAAATAGGATTAGATAAAATTAAAAAGCTTATGAAAAGTAAAGAAAACAATCACTTGAATGAGAGATAGCATAGAACAGAAAAAAGATATCTTTGTCAACTATAGATCAGAGGATCAATAGCTGGGATCAATGAAGAGCTATAAAATTTAAGTAGCCCTGTAACATCATCCAGTCAGTGAAGGGGCTAACAAATTGAACAGATAGATCTCAAAGGAAGAGATATGAATGGTCAATTAATACTTGAAAAGATGGCATGTAGCTTGTAGCCATCAGGGAGATGTAAAGTAAAAGGACATTGAGTTTCCATTTCTCATCTGTCAAAATGGCTAACACCAAGAATACATACAACAAATTCTGATAAGGATGTGGGGAAGTCGTACCCTTCTATACTCTTGGTGATAATGTAACTGGTGCAGCCACTATAGAAGTCACTGTAGATGTTTCTCAAAGAATTAAATATCTATATACTACCTACCTATTCCACTCATAGTATATACCCAGAGAATTTGAAGTCATTATACAATAGAGACACAGAATGGTTACTGCTGACTACTCAGAATCTAAAAAATTTGAATCAGCCTTCACACCCATCAACAGATGAATGGATAAAAAATATGACACATACAAAATGGAATAATTTTTCAGCCACACAGAACAATGAAATCATGATGTTTTTTTAAAAAATTGTTAGGCTGGATATCATTTTGTTTAAGTGACATAAACCAGACTGAGTAAGGCAAATACCATATGTTTTCTTTAATATGTTGTATATGAGTGGCATGAAAGCAGAAAGTAGGAATATTTGAAGAGATGAAGGGGCCAGCAAGACAGAGAGGAAGGGTGGGGAGGGGAAATAGAGGAGAAAGATGAGAAAGAACAAAGTACAGAGACATATGTGTACAGAAATGCCTGAATAAAATCGATTGCTTTGAATGGTCATTTAAAATAAGTTTAAAAAAATAAAACTTCTGGGTTTTTCATATATAGAAATAGCCACAGGTGTTATTAGTAAGCAGTTTCACTATGTTAGGGGAAAGTCAGCTGATGGTACATGTCTCAAATCCCAACACCTGGGAGATACAGCAGGACATCAGCAGCTCAAGGGAAACAGCTTCTATCCCTCCTCTGCAGCCTCTCCTTGGAGGAGCTCTTTTATTGGTTCACAAAGATTGCTCTCTGTAAAAGAAAGGTAAGACTTAGTATCAAAAGTAGAAGGGACCAAAGACTCTAAAAGCTTTCTCTTCTGCTATCCTGGGTTAAGAATTTGTCTCTGTGTTTCCCTCCAAAAGTTATCACAAGGCTGAAAATAGAGATAGGTAGCTAGCTGGCCAAATTTTCTGCCCAAACTAAGCCTTGTTGCAGCCCAGCCATTATCATTGATAGATGATACTGTAGTTCTCCATGATGTTCAGTTATTATTTAACTCAATTTGAGAAGTTAATAGGAATGTTATTTTGTGTTTCTGATCAAAATCTGGATATCATTCTACAAGTTTTATACATGTAGTCTAATAGAAACATCACATCTACCTTTAAGGACAGATCTTAATATGCCATTTACAGATGTGCAAATTGGAATAATAAAAGCTCAAATAACTTCTCAGAGGTAATGGGCAAAGAAATCACTCTTGTTGCTAAAGAGTCTGTGGGCAGATCAATGTACACTGTAAAAAGGGGATTGATACAGCATGGACATTGAATAGTACAATGAAATTTCATTGTACTATTACCAAAACCATTAATTATCATGGGATATTTGTACTCGGTCAACTTTATCATTTACATTTCATTTCATCTTTTATTGTGTATATTGCTCTATATAACCAGCCTTATTTACGCAAAATGAAGGATATTAAAAATCACAGACAGGCTGTCTGTGCTAGTACTGTGAGCAGACCTTGAGCGCAAGCTCTGCAGCCAGTCCCACAACACCTAGAGGAAGCTCCACTCCCAGGCACTTTAACACACCCAGAATCAGAGGTGAGAAGGACATAACATCTGTCCCAACACTGGGGGTAACTGGGACCAGTGGGACCAGACACACAGGAACACCACCAGCCAAGTGGCTCAGGTTCCTGGTCTGTCTGGGCCAGCTGGTGCCCTGAGCAGACCTTGGGCACAATCTCTGCAGCCAGTCTCAAAACACCTAGAGGAAGCTCCACTTCCAGGCACTCTAACAAGCCCAGGGTCACAGGATCCCAGAATCACAGGATCACAGAGACAACTTGATTCTGAGGAGTTGTGACAAAACGAGGATCATAGGGAAGACAGGTTCCAGTCAGATTTAGCAAGGGCAGGTAGCACTAGAGATAATCAGATGATGCGGGGCAAGCATCAGAATATAAGCAACATAAACCAAGGTTACTTGGCATCATCAGAACCCAATACTTCCACCATAGCAAGTCCTGGACACACCATCACTGTTACCTGCCCCCTTCAGCTCAGCCATCAACTCTGGCAGTCTCTGCTTGGAGGCTACTACCTGGGGAGCTAAGACAAAAGCTCTCTGCAGGAAGCTGGCTGGAAGTTCACACCAAGAAACTACAACTCCTACTGCCTGAAAACATCTTAATTGTTGGCGACTTTGGCTCCTGACCTTTTCTGCAGTGTTTATGTTATGCAAATATCATGTAACCTAGCGATTCAGTTTTGGTATTTCGGGTACCAATAAATATTCTGGATATTCTAAGTAAAGGAGAAGCCCTGACTGGGATGCGACTTGGCTTTGTGTTTTCTCTTGCATCTCTAACCCTCTATTTCAGATCCTTTGGTCCTTCTCCTGAGAGAACCCAGTTTATGAAACTGGTCAGTTTCACATCACACTGGAAAAGCAAGATTCAAATATAAAATCACTTCTCATGATGATACAGAACTTTAAGAAAGACATAAATAGCACCCTCAGAGAAATACAGGAGAACACAGGTAAACAGCTAGAAGCCCTTCAAGAGGAAACACAAAAATCCCTTAAAGATCTTCAGGAAAACACATCAAACAGGTGACGGAAATGAGCAAAACCATTCAGAATCTAAAAATGGAAATAGAAACAATAAAGAAATCAGAAAGAGAGACAACCCTGGAGACAGAAAAACTAGGAAAGAAATCAGGAGTTGTAGATGCAAGCATCGCCAACAGAATACAAGAGATAGAAGAGAGAATCTCAGAGGCAGAAGATAACATAGAAAATATTGACACAACAGTCAAAGAAAATGCAAAAATCAAAAACTTTTTAACCCAGGACATCCAGGAAATCCAGGATGCAATGAGAAGACCAAACCTAAGGACAATAGGTATAGAAAAGAGTGAAGATTCCCAAGGTATTGGGCCAATAAATATCTTCAACAAAATTATAAAACAAAATATCCCTAACCTAAACAAAGAGATGCCCATGAACATACAAGAAGCCTACAGAACTCCAAATAGACTGGACCAGAAAAGAAATTCCTCCCATTACATAATAATAAAAACACCAAATGCACCAAACAAAGAAAGAATACTAAAAGCAGTAAGGGAGAAATAAGAATTACGCCAGACTTCTCATCACAGACTATGAAAGCTAGAAGATCCTGGGCATATGTCATACAGACCCTACAAGAACACAAATGCCAGCCCAGGCTACTGTACCCAGCAAAACTCTCAGTTACCATAGATGGAGAAAACAAGATATCCATGACAAAACAAAATTTACACAATATCTTTCCACAAACCCAGCCCTACAAAGGATAATAGATGGAAGACACCAACATAAGAGCAAAACTATACCCTAGAAGAAGCAAGAAAGTCATCTTTCAACAAACCCACACAAACCTAATTCCACCTATTACAACAAAAACAACAGGAAGTAACAATTACTTTTCCTTAATGTCTTAATATGAAAATTAATATTACCAACATATCCTAATTGATTGAAATCCAAAACTATGAGGAATTAGAAATTTGTTGTCATCCAATGATCCTTGGAATCTTCACTTTTTTCTATACCTATTGTCCTTAGGTTTGATCTTCTCATTGTGTCCTGTATTTCCTGGATGTTTTGGGTTAGGAGCTTGTTGCTTTTTGCATTTTCTTTGACTGTTGTGTCAATATTTTCTATGGTGTCTTCTGCCCCTGAGATTCTTTCCTCTATCTCTTATATTCTGTTGGTGATGCTTGCATCTATGACTCCTGATTTCTTTCCTAGGCTTTGTATCTCCAGGGTTGTCTCTCTTTCTGATTTCTTCATTGTTTCTATTTCCATTTTTAGATTCCGTATGGTTTTGCTCATTTCCTTCACCTGTTTGATTATGTTTTCCTGTAGTTCTTTAAGGGACTTTTGTGTTTCCTTTTGAAGGGCTTCTAGCTGTTTACCTGTGTTCTCCTGTATTTCTTTGAGGGTGCTATTTACGTCTTTCTTAAAGTCCTGTATCATCATCATGAGAAGTGATTTTGTATCTGAATCAACCAGTGTGATGGTGTGTCCAGGATTTGCTATGGTGGGAGTATTAGGTTCTGATGATGCCAAGTAACCTTGGTTTATGTTGCTTATATTCTGATGCTTGCCCCGCATCATTTGGTTATCTCTAGTGCTACCTGCCCTTGCTAAGTCTGACTGGAATCTGTCTTTCCTATGATCCTGGTTTTGTCACAACTCCTCAGAATCAAGCTGTCTCTGTGATCCTGTGATTCTGGGATCCTGTGACTCTGGGCTTGTTAGAGCACCTGGGAGTGGAGCTTCCTCTGGATGTTTTGGGACTGGCTGCAGAGATTATGCCCAAGGGAACCTGAGCCACTCAGCTGGTGGTATTCCTGTGTGCCTGGTCTCACTGGTCCCAGTTACTTCCACTGTTGGGACAGAAGTTATGTCTTCCTCACCTCTGATCCTGGGTATGTTAGAGTGCCTGGGAGTGGAGCTTCCTCTGAGTGTTGTGGTACTTCAAGAAACCTGAGCCACTGGGCTGATAAAGTTCCTGTGTGCCTTGTCCTGCTGGTCCCAATTACTCCCAGTGTGTTTTTACTTTCTTATCTTTCTAAAAGAAACAATGGTGAATGTTGTTGTTGTTGTTGTTGTTGTTGCTGTAGTAGTCATCCTCCTTGTTGCTTGCAGTCAAAAGACATTCAAAGAATACATTTACATTGTAGTTCTTAGTCTTTTGAAATAGTGTTATGCTGAATAGATTTTTCAACTCTTGTGGCTTTATATTTTATAGATGATAGAAAGGTAGATAGGTAGGTAAATAGATAAATATTTTTAATGACATTGCTTGAGGAGCAATGTAGGAAGAGCATGTGAAAGAGTGTAGTTTGCACTGGTCCACATTCTGAAGAAAAAAATGTATCTAAAGGTCCTTCAATCCATCCATGAGAATCTTTTGGGAACAAAAGATTTCCCTGTACTGTTTGTATTTTGATGCTAATTCTGCTTTCTCAAGAGGAGATGCCATGACAAAGAGTGGATCACCATACTTAGGTGATTGCATGTGAACCTTCTTCTCATTTTAACTGGTCAATAAAAACAACAGAAGCCAATCTCTGGGTGAAGAATAAGGTGGGATTTCTGGGACCCAGGAGGAAGAGAAGAGAAGAGAAGAGAAGAGAGAGAGAGAGAGAGAGAGAGAGAGAGAGAGAGAGAGAGAGAGAGAGAGAGAGAAAGAGAGGGAGTCAGACCAGGCTGTGGAGCAGATAGAAAGCGACAGAGATAGTTTGTAGCCTCCACAGGCTGCGGAAGCTAAGGAGGATGGGGCAGGATATTCTTTGCCCAGGAGTTGTGTTATGTGGCTGGTTTTAAAATATTAAGGCTGTCTGATGTTTTCAATCAGCAGCGACTAAGGTGGGCAAAAGAAAGGGCACAGCCACAGGGCAATCATTAGAGGTTTGACAAAGCTAGCATTGGGAGCTGGTGAACCAACAACATACGTCTCTTAATTTTCTAGCTCCTTATTTTAGACTTTTAATTCAAATGTAAGGTGATAGTGAACCGTCTTCCTCTCCCCTCCTCACACAGAAATGATTGTACATATACTGCTCTGCTCCTTGCTCTCCGTGTGTAACTGTATACCTTTCCATATCCATGCATGGTGTCCATATGTTTATAGTGCTGAAATGTTTCATTACTCAAATATGCAGGCACTATTTCATCAGTCCTTCCTTGGCACTGGTTGGACTGGTAACCAGAAAGCATTACAATGGCAAATTACTTCATGCTGTATCCTATTGCAAAGGGGATAAAGAAATGCATAGTGGTGGGCTTGCTTTGTAAGTGGGTAAATGCTGATAAATGACTGTTAATACCAAATTTCTTTCTACAGGATATAGACCAGCTTGTATTTCAACAGTCACATTCTTTTTATCCCTCTCATTTGTATTATGAGCTGGAGATCCTTTACCTTTTTGTTTTTAAAACATATATTTCTAACAGAATGTTTGTGCCATATAAGGCATTTTTGGATTTTACTTAGTTTTACTCTATCTTTGAATATTTGAGCTATAGAAAGATTTAATCATGTGTTTTTAAATTATTTGTAATTTCATAATTTTATGTATGACGCTTTGATACATTGGGGATCTGTATTGATAGATAGTGGGAGAGATGCAATTTATTGTTTCTAGTTAGCCTCCTAATTGTGACAATACTGGAAAGAGAATTTCTCTTTCTTTTTTCTTTTCTTTTTTTCCCCCTCTTCTTGCTTAGGATTCCTAAAAATAACTTTAAATGACTGACTTTATACAGTGGAGTTCTAATTTTTTTCTATCTTAATGATCATGAAAGGAAAGAAACTAGAAAAGCTCTTACTTGTTTGTTCACAGTCCACTTGTGTTAGTTACTTTTTCTGTTGGTATGATAAAATATTTTATCAGCCAGGTACTCCCCAAGCCTGCTTTCAGCTACTCAGCGCCAGAACCCATGTCATCACCAGCCACCAAATGTGACACTCTATACCCTTTCAAAGGTCCCTGCCATCACAGCCCTCTCTCATGGTCTATCACTTCCTATTTCTCTATTTCTTTCTTGTCCCTACATCAGGACACCTTGTTTTGCCCCCTCCCAATAAATCTCTTGTGTGAGATTTGATGTGTGGTGTGACCATTGCAACACTCTTTGTCCTAACCAATCCAAGTACTTCATGGCAAAACCCTAACATTGCTGCCAAGACTCAGGAGGATATCTTGGTGCCTGCCTACTCCCCAACATTGAGGGTCTAAGCCACATTGGGATCTAATCCCTTATCTGCAGTTCACCCAAAACAGACATACATACCAGCTAATCCATTGCTGGGTAGCCCATCGATCAGCAGCAATTCGTAAGTTTTTCCTTTGGTTGGCAAAAATGCTTCCCTGAATCCAAGTAGGTGACCAAAGAAGGCACCTTTATTACCTTCCTGAAGATAGAGGTACCCTGAGCTAAGGTCTTTAAGGCTACCATTGACTCTCTTCACTCTCCTAACCTCTGATCACTTCCCTTCATTGAGGCATTGTTTTTGAGTTTAACAAAATCACCTTTTGACTTCATTTGAAAGTGCTAGTACCAGGAATCCTGTCTTCTCAGGCTCTTTAGCTCTGGTCCCTGTCCAGTGAGGTAACAACCCATTGTACAGCTTATGCCTTCCTCATTCAGTCCCAGTGGGTCCTGGAGATGCCTTGAACTTCAAGGTGTGGAGGGGACCCCCCTCTCTCCACCAATCCCCCACCATCTCCCTACCCACACCCATACCAATACATACCTCATGCTCCCTCACCTATGGGAACTGTGTTATCCATGCCTCCTACCTCACTGGAATGCCTCTTGCAAAACCTGTGACACCACTTACTGAGGACTACGAAGTCTCCACCTAGTGTGAGACTTAAGGACCCCTAAACTTATCCAACTTATAGTCTAATATAGCCTCAATACCCTTTTGATAGTCAATCAAAATGGCTACCCAGCAGTACCCTGGATCCCAAAATTATTGGGGACCTGTATAACTATTGCTTGTGATCAAAGAAATGTAAGGAAAACCCCCATGCCCCCATTTCTTTGTTAGAAGCTCTGTTTTTTGAGGAGAGGGAGTCTGGTCCCCCCTCCCCCCAACACACACATGCTGTGTAAATATTCTGTCTTTAATTTATGGTTGATGGGTCTGTATGTTTGTTGTAAAGTGGGAATGGAAGCTCAAGTCTGACCTAGCAAGAGGGAACAAGGGTTTGGGGCTTGAAGAAATGGAGGGCCGCCCAGCAGGCCGGCCAGAAAGCTGCAACATGCACACACATAACACACACCTATTCTCCTCTGGAGCATCTGTTTCCATCCAAGTCTCCTAAGGTATGGACAGATCCTTTCTGAATGTAATTCCAAATTCAAGAGTCCAATTTCTCAGCTGCTGCTTCTCTCTACAAGGGTACTTATGTGCGTCTCAGTTCCTGGTTGTTTCTCCCTGTCCTTTGACCATTCCTGTTCTTGTCACATGCCATATGTGTCTCTCTGGCTCCTAGATCCAGATTCTGAGCCATTGGGGTTCCCACTACATGAACAAGCTTTCTCTCTCATCTTTGACTTTCTATACCCATATGGTTCTCCCTACTGAAGATACTTGGCTTCCTTTTCCCCTGCATTTTCTTGGTTAACTCTGGCTCTATCCTGCAGTACCACAGCATCAGCTCTCAGCTCCCTCTTAGAGGTTATAGAAGTACTCCCAAACAGTGTTACAATTTGCTACCCTCTCTCTCCTCCTCCTGAGACTTAGATTTTATTTATATCGCTTTGCTGCAGTACAAATCAATGACAAAAAAAAAGCCCTTGATTTTCAAATCCTTGCAGATGGTAACAATTCAGTTACCACACAAACAAATGAACTCAAGCCTCTTATCTCTAAGATTCTACTTTCCACTCTCCACACTTTTATTTTATTTTATTTTATTTTATTTTATTTTATTTTTGGTTTTTCAAGGGTTTCTCTGTGTAGCACTGGTTGTCCTGGAACTCACTCTGTAGACCAGGCTGGCCTCAAACTCAGAAATCTGCCTGCCTCTGCCTCCCAAGTGCCGGGATTAAAGGCGTGTGCCACCACTGCCCAACTCTGCTTTCCACTCGTAAAAATATTTCATCTCTACCATTTCTCTGTGCTCTACTTTTAAAGAAATCTCTCAAGATTATATTGCAAACTCTAATCTTGGGATTTGTAAATTGCTCATTGGATATGGTTTTAAATCTATAAAACGTGTAATGAAATTTGGCTTTAAACTTGTAGCAAACAGCTTATAATTCAAGTGTGTGTGTGTGTGTGTGTGTGTGTGTGTGTGTGTGTGTGTGTGTATTTAACTTGGATTCAACCCTCTCTGTGTGTTGGTATGTAACTTGGATTCAAATCTTTGTATATGTGTATATATAACTTAGATTAAACTTTCATATTTAAAAATAGATCTACTTGGACACAGATGCTTTTAAATAACAACCATGTGGCTCTGCTCCATTTAGGCTTATGACATGATCAGTATGTAACTAGCCACATGACTGGCAGCCATCTTTACTAAAGTTAAAGAGAACATGCCATGTGACTTCTATCTGAAGATGACTACATGCTATAAAACAACAATTATAAAACTTCTAAGTCATAATTAGACCTCTGTTTATCATTGCATCTCCTGTTTAGACTTAGGAAGCAACAACAACTCTCAGAAATTTTGGATTGGTTTGGATAAAAATTTGAGATTATATTTGCTACAAGATACTATATATGTGATTTATCTCTGGTTTAGAATATAATGTATATGATGATACAATTTTAAAGTTATAAAGGTCTACTCTTGTAGCCGCCTGTGGCCACACATATGAATGGGTTGTCTGGAATGGGAGTCAGGGCTTGAAAAATTAAGGGTACCAGAAATGTGGGAAGGGATTTGAAAAAATTAGACCAACACATGGTGTGCTTTCAGTCCACCATCATTAATGAATTCTCTTTGTTACAAGCAGGTAGGTAAAGGAAAACCCCTCCCCCAAGTCTGTCAGCAACTTGGCCCAATCAGCAGCTTCATCTTCAGTCTCTGGAGGTAGGACTTCCGGCATAACAGGAACTTGTAAAGAGGCGTGGCTATTAGCAGGAGGTGGGCAGAGAAGCGTTGCTATATGTGGCAAGGCGAGGTCTGAATAATAAGCCCTCAGCTGTAGGAGGGTCACAGTTTCTCTTTATTTATTTATTAAAAATTAGCTGGACTGGGGCATATTTATGTTCCATAGTCCTGGCTGGGAATTTTTTGGTGCCTTGGTGATCTTGCTTGTAGTTAAATAACTACTGGCAACTCTCTTACCAGTCTTTGGAAATCACATACAGCTAGTTTGAATTCTACAAACCAGGCTATTTCTATGTTTAAAAAAAAAAAAACACAGCCACTCAGCACATGATCCTGCCTTAGGTTGAGAGTACCAGAGACCTATTAGCTGAACGTAGGTTTTCACATACTCTAACTAAAAACTGATTCAGGATATATGTCTTAACTACTTACATCTTCGTTAATTGTACACCAGGATGTTAGACAATTTAGTTAAGTAACAACATACATTTAGTAAATAAGGTATATTATATCTGATAGAGGGCTAATATCCAAAATATACAAAGAACTCAAGAAGGCAGACTACAGAGCACCAAAAAACCCTATTAAAAAGTGGAGTACCGAGCTAAATAGAGAATTCTCAAGCAAGGAACCTCGAATGACTGAGAAACACTTAAAGAAATGTTCAATATCCTTAGCCATCAGGGAAATGCAAATCAAAGCGACCCCGAGATTCCAACTCACACCAATCAGAATGGCTAAGATCAAAAACGCAGGTGACAGCAGATGTTGTCGAGGATGTGGAGAAAGAGGAACACTCCACTACTAGCTTGTTGCTGGGACTGCAAGCTAGTAAAACCATTTTAGAAATTAGTCTCATGGTTCCTGAGAAAAATGAAAATAGTTTTACCTAAAGACCCAGCTATACTGCTCCTGGGCATATACCCAAAAGATGCTCCATCGTATACATAACAAGGACACATGCTCCACTATGTCCATAGCAGTCTAATTTATAATAGCCAGAAGCTAGAAGCAACCCAGATGTCCCTCAACAGAAGAATGGATACAGAAAATGTAGTATATATACACAATGGAGTACTATGCAGTGATTAAAAACAATGACTTCATGAAATTCTTAGGCAAATGGATGGAACTAGAAAATATCATCCTGAGGGAGGTAATCCAGACACAGAAAACTACCCATGGTATGTACTCACTAAGTAAATACTAACCCAAAAGCTCACAATGCCTATGATACAACCTACACACCATATGGAGCATAGAAGGAAGAAGACCAGGGAGTGAATGCTTTAGTCCTACATTGATGGGGGGTAACAGGAAAATTGTGAGAGATGGAAGGAGAGGGGGACAAGGGAGTGAGAAAGGAGGAGAAGGAGGAAATAAGAGTGGTAGTATCAGAATCCGGAAGAGATTTGAGAGAGGTACAGAAGATCAGGAAATCTAATAAAAATAGCAGAGGGCATGAGGAACTGCGGATAGCCACTGGAGGGTCCCAGACACCAGAGAAATATGAGACTCCCAGGACCCAATGGGATTAACTTTAGCCATAATGTGCAGAGAAGGGGGGAGATAGAACCTGTGGAGACTACCTCCACTAGATATGCAAGCCCCCTGGTCGAGCGATGGGACCACTCACCCACTCAAGGTCTTTTTAATCCAGAAATGTTTTTGTCCAAAAAAATAATAGGGACAAAAAAAAAAAGTGGAACAGAGACTGAAGGAAAGGCCAACCAGGGAACGGCCCCACCTGGGGATCCATCATGTCTGCAGACACCAAATCTGACACTGTTGCCATGGTCAAGAGGCACTTGCAGACAGGAACCAAGTGTTGTTGTTCCTGGGGAGGTCCGGCCAGCAACTGACCAATGCAGATATGGATACTTAGAGCCAACCATCAGCCTGAATTCATGGAATCTGGTGAAGGAGCTATCAGAAGGACTGGAGGAGCAGAGGGGAAGTACAATCCCATTGGAAGAACAACACAAGCTGGCCTGACCACCAAGCTCTCCCAGAGACTGGACCACCAACCAAGGAGTGTACCTAGAGGCATCCATGGCTCCAGATACACATGTAGCAGAGGATGGACTTGCCTAACAGCAACAGGAAGGGAGGCCCCAGGTCCTGGGGAAGTTTGATGCCCCAGAGTAAGAGGATGCTGGAATGGTGGGGCAGAAGAGTGTGGGTGGGTGGGAAAGCACTCTCATACAGGTAAAAGGGAGGGCAGATGTGGGGTGGGGGGTAGTGGAGTGGTAACCAGGAAGTGGGATATCATGGAATATGGGGTTAGTGGAAGGGGTAATAGAGAAGTGAGATATTATTTGAGATGTAAATGAATGGAATGATTAATAATAATAAAAAATTAATAAATAAAGTATATTTGGTAATCAATATTAATAAGTTCCTAAGGTCTACTTAGCTTCACAATGACATTTGTTTAGCTTCTTTGTCTTTAAGGCTCACTTTAAACTTTAGCTATTTGGATAAATTGAATCATACAAAAAAAGTATAATATTTCATAGTGGCACACCATAGAAGGATTAGTAAAATTCAAGTCTATCTATGAACTATATCTATAATTCAAAGTTTTATTTTAGCCAGGCGGTGGTGGCGCACACCTTTAATCCCAGCACTTGGGAGGCAGAGGCAGGCAGATTTCTGAGTTCGAAGTCAGCCTGGTCTACAAAGTGAGCTCCAGGACAGCCAGGGCCAGGGCTACACAGAGAAACCCTGTCTTGAAAAACCAAAAAAAAAAAAAAAAAAGTTTTATTTTGCTAAAAGAACCTCAATTCAATGTTATTTTTAATGCTCAAATTTAACAGGGGTAAAACTATAAAATCTTAATCTTATAAAAGCTACCAAATAATTACAAACTATTAAAGACAAATAAGAAAATGCAAGTTAATGATTAGTAACTTATAAATGAGCAAATATTTTAATGTCTTCAGAACTATACTGGTAGTTATGCTAAGTACCAATGAATTTACTACAGGAATACATTTCATTTAGCCTCCTGTTTGTGTTTCCAAAGTTAAGCCAAAAACAAGTTCCAGAAACAAGAAAGGTGTGTTTAGTTTAAATATATTTAATAGATATATATTAATATATATTAATTAATTATAATTTAAAATGTAAATAAATATATTTAGTTTAAGTATATTTTATAGATCTGTTGAATATGGCATTAAATATTCAATAAAAAGCTTCCCATGATAGCTTCTGTCACTGCCCTTAGATGTCCTTGAAATAAGATGGTGGGCACCACAGAATTCCACCTAGAGCCTGCTTTAAATTTGGCAAAGCCAGATACTGGGAGAAAAAAAATGCCCTTACCTCATCTTCCGCCAGAACCCTGTCCAAACTGTGGACAAGCAGGACTCTGTGGAGTTCATTGCCCTGCTTTGCCTAGACAAAGTAAGCTGGTCCCCACAAGTTCCTACTCCACAGGAAAATGTTGGATCTTCTGAGCCTGGCAGCCAAAGACTGATGCCACCTCAGAACCTCTGCCCCCAGTGACCACAAACGAACCTAAAGTGATTGTCTAAGTGGCAGGTAAGACTCTGTCATTTTTAATTGGATGGAAGTTTCTTGGACTGTACTTTCTCCTTACTTAGGTGAAATATACTTTTCTCAGGTTTCTAGTATTGATGAATAGGCTAGTGATAGCTTTGTTCAACAGCAGCAACCAAGGCTTCAGCTGCCCTCTCAGCTTGATTTATGTAACAATTAGGCCTTAGGCCTTACTTCTTAGAGCTACTACTATTTCTGGACACAGTTTATCTTGCTACTACAAAACATATTTCAGTGTAACTTTTTACTATTCCTTTATTTAAAAGAAATTGCTTCAGAATGACTGCTCTCCATAATCTATAACCTGTGTCTTATGGTGAATGATTGGATAGAAAAAAAAAAAAAAGGTTTAAAGTTTGTGTTCGGTCTGAGGATTCAAAAGCTTGAGTTGGGAGGATCTGGGAAAGTGTTTGGAATGTGTAAATGAAAGTTACAGAGATCTGAGGACATGAAAACTTTGGTTGTACGGGTATAAGAATGTGTTTTGAGGTATATGGATGTAATTTGTGAGGGTCTAAGAAATGACTTAAAGTATATGTAAAATGTTTCAGATTTCTTTCCCTCTCTGTGCTGTGGTTACATTAAGAACCAAAAGTTCAGAGTTTCAACATTAATCAGTGGAGTTCTGCTAAGCTACTAATCTAGCTCTGGTACAACATTTCAACTATTTTATAGTCTCAAGTTCACTTGGTTGTCTTCTATGTATCCTTTCTTCTGGATAGAGGAAAGATTGTTCATACCTTTAACCAAGAATTGTTTTGGGGTTCTCCAAGTTTTTACTATGACTCAAAGGCAAAGGTCTATTGCTTATTTTGCAATGTGGATTTCAGTAAAGATTAGAAACAGCGATAATGCTAACATATCTAAAACTTACCACTTTTTGTAAACTTAAAAAAAAATTCTTATACCAACTTTAATCCACCTATCACAGGTCAAAAGGATTCCAGATAAGTACTTTCAATCAACAGCCTGTTTCCCATACCTGCCTGTTCCTGAAGTTGGGATTCCCACCCACCTCCCCCTTTCACTGGTCTTGGGACTTCCCTCTCCCAGGACCATGGGACTAAAAGTTTCAAATGTACACCTAAGAAAAATTGCTCCCTAAACACCTTAAATTTTTCTTCTGCCTCTGTCTCTGTCTCTCTGTCTCTCTCACTGTCTCTCTCTGTCTCTGTCTCTGTCTCTCTCTCTCTCTCTCTCTCTCT
>JADRCD010203623.1:5169-15998 GCA_019843815.1 Montemys delectorum
TTCCTTCCTTCCTTCCTTCCTTCCTTCCTTCCTTCCTTCCTTCCTTCTTTCCTCTCGTTCTTTCCTCTTGTTCTTTCCCTCATCCTTGTGTGTCTCTGTCTGTCCCTTCATCTGTTTATCTCTGTCACTCTCTGTATGGGTACACATTTGACAAGCATTGCAGATGGAGGTCAGAGGAGAACCTGTAGGGTTTATTTCTTCACATGGATCTTCTGGATCAAATTCAAGTAGTCAGGATTAGCAGCAAGCACTTTACCTAGTTTGCCATGTCCTCAGCCTTTTCTTCCATGTTCTTAATTTCTCTTTTAAAGTCAATGACCAATATTTTAATTTGGGTAAAATAAATAAATATGCCCAAACCACAAAACTTAAAAACAACCAAAACCAAAATCAAAACCAAAACCAAAACCAAACCCACAAACAAATTTTTTTGTCTTCATTCTATTACTTTGAATAAACTTGAACTCTGAATATAAATTATGTTTTCAACATCCAATATCTTAGTGACTATGTAAGAGGAAATTGATTAACCTAAGCAGATATTTTTAGTCACCTCAGAATTAAGAAAAATCTTCATGCCAGTTTATCATATATGCTAGCATATCACACCAGGCATTACATTCAATGAACTTTAACTTTTTCTAAAACTACAACAAGATTTAATCTAGGACATAGGAATCACTACTTTATTTTTGAGATGAAGAAAGCAAGGTAAAAGTCATTTAATTATTTATTTGACCAGATTCTTACTCTGATGTTTACACATTGGATAACCTAGTAAATTAGTTTCCTGAGCTTCAATTTCTTTTTATTAAAGATTTATACATTTCTGTGGAGTCCAGATTCTGTGTTCTAGCATTGGGAGCATTTTTTCTTAAAGTGTAGGTTAGTATATTACTTCTGCCTTTCCAAAAACTTGTAAATCAAAGCACTGTAATCATTCTATTTCTTGAGCTTGCTAGTGTGGATTCTATTCTCTCCCGGTGAGTCCTGTGGATCACAGTGTGGCTGGCTAATGAACCTGAAAGTTTCTATCTTTGTTCACTGATGCGAATGAAGATAATATGCTTCCAAACTAGTTAAAAGTCCAATAATTGAGTACTGATATTTTTAAAAAGCCTTACCAATAGCCAACTTGCAATATAACACTAATAAAATTGGAATGGGTATGACTTTAGCACTGGAGATGGTACTGGGATGGAGAGATGGAGTTTGGCTGACTTTGGAGGATCTGAGATTGAGATAATTGATTTGAGATAAGAGAGAGGAGATGCCTAAACCCAGAATCTTAGCCTGAAAAATAATTAGATGTTGGTGTCATTCACCTTGTATTCCAAATATTTACTGCAGGAATGGCATAAATAATGGAAAAGTGGTGGACTTCTACAATGAATCTTGATGACAACAACTGTGTCCTAAAATATATACGTATTTTGTTTCAGCAGAAACAATTTCAGTGAATTCCATTGTATTGAACAAATAAATCATTTTTACTTTGCCTCAATCCTATTCATTCTATGGTATTTTTCTAAGTATCACTGGTGGTATATTTATCCTCTTTTTTAAAAGAGGAAATACAATAGAATAGGATGTAAATAAAATGTTATAACAACTTCACAGTCATTGGTGTTTGAGTATATTATAGTGTGCAGTGAAAGATTTGGTTTAATATTTATTTTAAGTATAATATATATTTTGCTTAGGGTCCAATTTCTCAGTAACTTTGTTCTATGTATATTTACAACTACTTTCAATAAAAATTTCTTTGGAGCCTACCTGTCAACAAGCTCTAGTATCCCCATCCCAACCTCCTTCTCCATTTCTAGGATTACAAACTTGCTCTTGTTTACATGCATTTTTCTTTCCAGTTGTGAGCTTTGGGATTCAAACTGATCCTTGTGTTTGTAAGGAAAGTGCTTTACTGACTGAGCTGTCCACATTACTCAAGTAAGCATGATTTTTTTGTTGTTTTTTGTTTTGTTTTGTTTTTTTATAAATCAAAAAATACTGTCTTTGTCCTTTTCCCTCACACTGTAAATCATAGTCTTTCTTCTTCCTGAAAAGTTTGAATCTCTGGGCAAACTTGGACTGTATAACCTAGTAAGATTTACTTTCCAGCTCATGATAAACAGGTCTCACAACACTGTGATAAAAAAAAATTGTTTGAGGAAATATACACGGCTACATCACATTGGACTACAGAAAGGACCATGTTCTATCACCACTTTAAGGAAAATACTCATTTACTTTTTTTTAACTTTTATTGCATTATGATGAGAACAGTTACATGATTTCAATTTGTCTGAATTTGTTAACATTTAAAAACATATTTTAAATAAATAGAATTAAATCACGTTCTTGTTTCCCTTTTGTACCCCCACTCCTCCCAGATACTCCTCTTCAATACCTACAATATCTTTATTTGTCATATTCCTTAAAATTTATAAAATATTATAACAATAAAAATGAGTATTATAAAAGTTGTTTGATATAAAACAATCAATTTAACAGTGTTATGTAGATGCTTGTTTACAGCAATACTGCAAATACATACGTTTTTCTCAGTATAAATTTCAAATAACTCCAAACATATTAACTGTATATTTCAAAATAATACATCACTACTAGTATTTTCTTAAATGAAGATAAATATGTAAAGTCTTTTTGTTTGTTTGTTTTGTATTTAGTAGAGTTTAAAATCTTGGCTTTCTGTGTTACAAGCCCAAAATAAGAACAATTTTTAGACATTGGATTTCATTGTAATAAGGCTGTACTTCAATGATGCTCAAATCATGGAAGGATTTTACCTCCATTGTAGCTAAGCTGAGAGTTGACCCTTCTGCTGTGTCAAGGAATAAATTGTAGGCACGATTTTTGGATACAGACTTCCTGCTATGGTCTCAAAACTATTTGATTTAAGTGAGTGACTTTATTCTCAGGCCACAGAGAACAGAGTCATAGATGCAAGCATGACCAACAGAATACAGGAAATAGAAGAGAGAATCTCAGGGGCAGAAAACACCATAGAAAACATTGACACAACAGTGAAAGAAAATGCAAAAAGCAAAAAGCTCCTAACCCAGAACATCCAGGAAATCCAGGACGCAATGAGAAGACCAAACCTAAGGATAATAGGTATAGAAGAGAGTGAAGACTCCCAATGTAATGGGCCAGTAAATATCTATAACAAAATTGTAGAAGAAAACTTCCCCTAACCTAAAGAAAGATATGTCCATAAACATACAAGAAGCATACAGAACTCCAAATAGACTGAACCAGAAAAGAAATTCCTCCCATCACATAATAATAAAAACACCAAATGCACTAAAAGAAAAAAAGAAAGAATTTTAAAAGCAATAAGAGAAAAAAGGCAAGTAACATATAAAGGCAGGCCTATAAGAATTATGGAGGACTTCTCACCAGAGACTATGAAAGCTAGAAGACCCTGGGCAGATGTCATACAGACCCTACAAGAACACAAATGCCAGCCCAGGCTACTATACCCAGAAAAACTCTCAATTACCATAGATGAAGAAAACAAGATATTCTATGACAAAACAAAATTTATACAATATCTTTCCACAAATCCAGCCCTACAAAGGATAATAGATGGAAAACATCAACATAAGGAGCAAAATTACACCCTAGAAGAAGCAAGAAAGTAATCTTTCAACAAATCCACACAAATCTAATTCCACCTCATACAACAAAAACAACAGGAAGTGACAATTACCTTTTCTTAATATCTTAATATGAAAATTAATATTACCAACAAATCCTAAAATATAAGGAATTAGAAATTTGTTGATTGTAATCCAATGGTCTCTCTAATTTGGTAATTGGAGAAATAGGTCCAATATTGTACAATCTATATATACTTTCAGGTTGTTTGTGACAGTGCCTTACTGTGTACAACATAGGGGTCTTGAAATCTTGCTTCTCCTATCTCAGACCCTCTATTAGTAGTATTGTTTATTTCATGTTTTTACACTATACTTGGTTTTCAGAACAGCTTATATATTTCAGAAATATTTATATACCCAAGGAAGACATAGACAATTAACTTGGGAGGTGGCTTGTAGGAAAGAGAATAACAAAGAGTGAGGCTGAATCCTTTGCTTGACATTTGTAGCTCTTGTATCAAGTTTGAAGAGGACTTTATAAGTTACTCTTTCTCTGAGATGAATGCTTTTCCAAATTATCACAGCCAATGAACTAGATTCTTACCCACACGTAATGTCTGTGCCACCCTCCAAGCAGAACCATTGTTCATTGAAACAGTTGGTGAATAACTTTATGGATAGACTATTTCAATACACACACCATTTCTTAAATGAATGTAACACATTTACTTTTGTATGGAAAAAATGGTTAGCTATATAGATTTGTAAAGGGAAAAGGTCATTCACTTGGGCATGACTCATTGCAAGAAGAAGACTGTGAGATTATTTTTTTCCTGTTTCAAATACACAAAATGTTTAAGAGGAATTGAAAATGGACAATGGATTTCTCATTCTCATTCATGAATACTCTATAAATGTTATTGTTTACTTCTTTAAACATGAAAATAGCCAAAACGAGAAGGGAACATGTTTCAGAACTGAGAGGAAAAGCCTCAATGTCCCTAGGAAAGTTCATTCTGAGCTGCTGTACAAGCAAGCAATGTATGAATCAATCTTGGTTAATATCATAACTTTATCTTTTGACTATGCTAAGCACTTTTATGTAGAATGTTAATCTTTTGGAAAATTGGGGTTTTTGATATTTCTTAAATTAGGGAGAAGACTTAAAATAAGTTTTTTTAAGCTAGAACAGAATTAGAAGATTTCATCTTGGGTTGTAAGGAACTTAGATTGAGAAGATCAAGTAATGACACAAATGCCAGAAACAAACAGCTATTTATTCTTAATGCTGATATAATGCATTTTTTATTCCCACAATTACAAAGATTAAGTAGCTTTTCTGGGATTTTACAGGTAGCCAAATCCGACTTTTATACTAGCTCTCTCTAACTCTAAAGTTACCTTTCTCAGTGTATAATGTAGATTGTGTCTGCTTTTAGCTCTTAGTTCACAGAGAAAGCTTAATTCCACCACTGTTGCTGTTGAGTGCATTTATTCCACTCTTTGGAAGATCAATTGATCATGTTGTTTGGCCACCTACAGAGTCCCTTTAAGAAATGACTTATCAGTCTCTGTATATCTTTGATATATCTGCCCAATACACATATATTCATGTGTTAAAGGGATTCAGTCTTATAATCATCAAAATCATAGGACAGCAAAAAGCCTCAGAAACTGTAGATATACCAAGCAGAAGTATATGTTCAGTTTTTGCATTTTCCACTTACAGTAGCACAGTTCTCCAAATCTGTTTGGGTCACAGAAATAGGCAAGTAAGAAGAACACACATATCAGTCCTGATTTAATGTGATTTTTACAAAGACATGTCCCTCAAGAACTCAGCACGTGTACAGATTGCAGATCCTAGCTAATACATGCGCCTGTTTTCCCAAAATAGGCTGTCATATCTATTAACTATGAGAAATTTAATTTTGACATCATAACTATGCTGCATTCAATTGAAAGTGTGAATAAAAAGTTTCCATTTTACTTACTTTACAAGTATGTCATTCAATCTGATGAAAAAATCACAGTAAAGTGCCCCCATGAAGCACTGTGTACAAATGGGCAGGTCACTTCTCGTCTGGCTGATGAAATGGGAAAAGGCAGAGAATTATTCATTTTAGAGCAGATTCATAATCATATTGAATCTATAAACTTAGATCAGTATTCCAATCACAGTTCATTCAATAGGAAAGTTTCTTCCCACTTGCTAATAGATAGGTAAATTACCTTAAGGACTATCAAGAAAATAATTTCTTTCTGAGATGCTTGCAAATATAGGTGGAAAGCAAGTTACTAGTAGAACCAGATAGTGAAGTCTTTGGAATACTTGGAATTCATCATCAAGTTTTGTTAAATCTTTAGTATTTTTATGGACTTCTAAACAACAATTGTGTCCTGAACTTATATGGAGATATCTTCATTTTCTTTTTATCTTGTATAACCTAGAGAGATATATCAGCAGAGTAGCCTGGTTTCTGTCTAGTGTTTGGATTCTTTTGTGTTGCTTGGAGATATGAGGTGTGGACATTTCGTATTTCAGAAGGAATACATATAATTTTGTAGCCAAACCATTCATTGTTGAAAAGAGATTTTATCGTTTGTCCAAACACATTATCACTATAATAAACATCTAACCTAGCTATTTTTTGAGCCCTCTGGTTCAAGGACAAGATTTAATGGGGAAAAGAGGCGGGAGAGATCAGCAATAGGTCAAAGAGGGAAGAAATAACAAGGAGAGATCCTACCAGAATATTAAAACCAAGGAGAAAAGCAATGCATAAGAGAAGAACAGGGAGGCGGACATGGCAGATGGCAGAGCGAAAGCATTGGAGCCATCTAACCTGCACTTAATTTCTAGGTATGTCACCTGTCTATAGGTTTATAAACCACTTACTTAATTTAAAATTCCACAACAAAATGAGAAAACATGAGAGAGAACATTAAAGTTGCAGCAACATGCTGTGTGTGAATGCACGTGTGTTTATGAGTGTCCCTGTCAACACTGTGTGTCTGTCTCTCTCCTCTCTCTGTCTTTGTCTCTCTGTCTCTGTCTCTCTGTCTCTGCCTCTCTCTCTCTCTCTCTCTCTCTCTCTCTCTCTCTCTCTCTCTCTCCTGTGTGTGTGTATACGTGTGTGTGTGTGTGTGTGTGTGTGTGTGTGTGTGTGTGTTAATTGGGGGCTGCTGTCTCTGATATCCCTAATCTATAATTCAGGATCTTCTGAATGCTGCTGACCTCTATGCTAGTCTCAAATGTTGAGATAATGCTTTTCCAATAGCATACTTAGAAGTGAGACAGGAGAGTGGGCTGACCTCCTGGTCAGCATCGACATGCACTTGAGCTGATTCTACTGATGTATTTATCTGAGCTCATGCCGTTTTGTGACATTTCATTCTTCATGGACTTCCAGGGAGATGATTTAAGGTGCACACATCAATCAGAGCCTAATCATGCTCAAAAGCCAGTGGCCTTTCAGGGGATGAGACAAGTGACCATTGAGACCAGTTCAATCAAGGAGGCTCTTGGGTTCAGAGACTCCCACCTGAAATAAATCTGGAGAAAGCTTTTAAATTCAATAAGCACTGATGAAGCAGAAACCCATGAGGCACACTGACTGTACAGGACAAATACATCTGTCCCAGAGGAGCCATAAATAACACTCTTTGATTTTCATCTATAATTAATACTGAGTAGTAGTAACAGTTGTTTCACTGAATATAATGGCTAAGGCTACTCCTATCTATGTTGAAAATTTAAAGTAAAATGGCTTAAAATTATAAGGCAATGCATGCAAATGTTTTAAGGAGGGATGGAGGGACAAATAAAACATTTTAATTTTTGCTTTATTTTATTATGAACAAGGATATTAAATTTCACTTTATTTCTAAGAAAAATACTGAGAGAAGAAGGTTCAAAAGCCTTGGCTCTGTTTATTTTAATCCAAAGTCTCAGTAACTTGAGAATAAAGTGAACTGACTCTAAGGTTGTATTTCTTGTCCTGTAAGACTTGGTAAAAATGGAAAAAAAACTTAGCTGATAAAAATGCCTTGTAGAATGAAAATAGTAATCGAGGGGCTGGGGAGTTGTCTGAGTTAGTAAAGTGCTTGCTGGATACACAGGAAGAACTGTGTTCACATTTCCATTTCCAGGAAAGATGCCAGGCATGGCAATGCTTAAAATTGTAACACAGAGCTCAGGGAGAAAGGTATGTTGTTGGAGCATGGTCATCAGCAAGTCTTCTCAATTAGGTTTGGTTAAAGACCTTGTCTCAAAAATATGATAGACAGTGGCAGAGGAAAATGTCTACTGCTAAACCCCAACTTTCACATTCACATACAGATTTGTATATAGCGATATGTATACACAGATTTGTATATAGCGATATGTACACACATACTTATACAAAAATTAAATAATAAGAAGGTATTTGAGCCGGCTAGCAATCTTAGCAGGCAGATAGGTGCCTGAGTTCTAGAAAACAGGGCATGGGTTCTCTCCTATATCTTTGTCAGTCATTCTCATTCAGTCTTTACTCAACTATGGAAAGTTTAAAAAGAAACAACTATGTATCACATTTTATATTTGCATGCATATTCTATCTATTTCAATAAAATAACAATGTAAAGTGCTATCTGTTCACCTGAGATTTCCCAACATCTCGCATTAAGGGCACAGGCTGGTTTGTTTTGTGGTACCTTTGAATTAGGGATACATCCAGGACTTAATTATAATTTTCCATTAAAAAAACTTGATTGATGGATATAATAAATGAAATATAATATACATCTTATGGGTCTCCATATAATTCAGAGTCTATTTGTGACCATTATTTTCACTTAAGGAGATAATTGCTACCTTCAAAAATCCTTTTAAAAAATACCATGGTTTTAAAGTGTCTAAAATAATTTGCACTTCTTTTTTCCTCATAGATATTTTAAATATTATAGTTAGAACAGAACAGTGCAAGGTTTTCAGAAGTATCTAATTTCTGCCCATACAGGCAATTAAAATACAAATTCTAGGAGAATTTGGCATGACAATAAAAGAGAAAAATATCATGAGAAGGAATGCCTATAGAGGTATGTGTGCCTCTAAATGTAAAGTTCTCTCTCAGTGCCAAGCTCAAAGGCCAGTGAACTAAGTGATTTCTGGTGCCTTAATTGTAGATGGCCATAGTTCTTTAGAAAATTTCAGAGTAAGGTTTGGCAAAGGCAAGAACACTAACTGACATCACATGTCTATCTTATAACAGCTTTGTAGACTAGAACTACAATGTTCTTTAATGTATATCTTCTTTCATTTTTCTATACTGCAGTGATAAGTGAAACATCTCTGATAAGAAATACTTTGAAAGTACTGTTTAAAACTACTGACAGAGTCAACTAACCTGGTACCTTGGGGCCTCTCATAGACTGGGCTACCAAAAAAAGAGCATACACAGGCTGGACCTAAGCCCCCTGCACCTATGTAGATGTGCAGCTTAATCTTTATGTAGGTCCACCCAAAACTAGAACAAGAGCTATCCCTAAATCTGTTGCCTATCTGTCAAATACATTTCCCTAACTGGACAGCCTTTTCTGCCCTAAGTGGGAGAGGATGTGCCTAGCTCTGTAGAGACTTAATGTGCCTTAATAAGGGGATACTCAGAGGGATCCTCCAGTCTCTCAGAGGATAATAGGAAGGAGACTGGATGAGGGGCTGTAGGGGGGACTGGGAGGAGGGCAGTGGGGATTGATAGTTATATGGAAGAATTTGGAGGGGGAATAGGAAAGGGAGAAATGTTGTATTTATAATCCCCAAAATAAAAAATAGTAAATAAAATCTAAGACAAAAAAAGTGCTGCTGCTGAATGGTGTTTATAGAATTTATAAAAAGATATTTACCTTAAAACAAACTTTGTTATTTCTTCAAATGTAGAAAAACAACAACAAAAAATAGAACTAGAAGCCACATATTTTGGACATCAGAAGTCACTATGACTCTCACTATGGTTTGTACCATATGGCAATGATGGTAGTCATGATGGTAATGATGATAGTGATGATGATGATGGATAGGAGATGTTCCTGGTGATGGTTGTAATGGCCAGGTCAGTATCTGGAATAAGACAGAATTTCAAACCTATTTCTGAATACTGGGAACAGAGTGACCTCTCAATGTTGCTAAAACTTTGTGTAGAGTTAGAGATCTAATTTTTTTAAGTCATGTAGTCTTATGCTTTATTATTATTTTTGTTCAATTTAAGAATAAAATTAATGATAAGTTTCTATATAACAGGCAAAGAATGAGCTTTTATTTTTCTACAGCCAGCAAACAGTGATATAGTTATTCTATCATATTAAATGTAGCAGATTAATTGCCTAAATTAATGGATTTTACTGCAGTATTTCAATTCATGGATGTTTTGTAGTTTTCTAGCTCCTCCCTTCATCTACTTGAACAATAAATTGCCAATACCTGAAAGGAGTGGTGTCATAGGAACACAAATTAGGAAAATGCTTATATTAAAAGCTTAGTTTAAGACTTCATAAATCAATTTATTTCATATTAGCATGGTAAATATACTGACTTTCATAGGTGAGATAATCTTTTAACAAAATGTGTTTAAACTAGGAGTGGTGGTATAAACATGTAATCCCAGCACTCAGGAGGCTGAAGCAGGATAAGCATGAATTTAAGGCCAGTCTGGAATATATACAAGACTCTATCAGCCTGCCAGTCTGGAATATATACAAGACTCTGTCAGCCTAAAGGCTTATTTATAAGCTAGAGAGATGGCTTTCATTCATAAGAATGAATTACTGAACCAAACGCTGTTGTAATCAAAATTTGGCCATTGACTTGGTAAGCCAATAGCTTTAAGAAGCAGGATTGATAGTAGGGCAGAGTTATGGCAGCCAAAACATGAACAAAGACCACAGCTATAGAGATCCTAACATGTACAGGAGGAAATCCAATTAGAACTGAAATGAACACAAAGAACTACAGGCCACTAAGTATTATAGAGAGCTAGAGAAATATTCTTCCTTAAACAACACCAAACCAATTAATTATACGATACTAAATAATCAGCCCTGAAAATGTATATTTACAAGGTATATTATAATTATGTATTTGGGAGTTTGCATGTGTGTGTGTGTGTGTGTGTGTGTGTGTGAGAGAGAGAGAGAGAGAGAGAGAGAGAGAGAGAGAGAGAGAGAGAG
>JADRCD010203623.1:16008-28043 GCA_019843815.1 Montemys delectorum
GAGAGAGAGAGAGAGAGAGAGAGAGAGAGAGAGAGAGAGAGAGAGAGAGAGAGAGAATTAATGATAAATGATATCATTAGTTTGAATGAGAGATATGTAAGAGGGTTTAGAGGGAAGATGGAATGGGTAAAAATATGTGTTTACATTATATAATTTCAAATAGTAAAATATTTTTAAATGGTTTGAATGCTTACAAAAGATAATGCAAAGTAAGTGAAGGCAGACATTGTAAATAAGTAACTGTGAAGATGTTTACTATGATAAAGATAGTGACTAGATGTGAGATATTGACATTTGATTATTTTGCTTGTTTTTAATGTGTTAATTTATTTAAAGGTTGATATACTATGTTAATAATGCTAATTGATATGGGTTTTCTTGTAGTAATAGTATCCTTTTAAGAACAAAGGATTTTTTTTCTTCATCCACAACAATATCTTCTAGAATTATAATACACAGTTAAAAAAAAATTCTGGGTATATTCATTCCTGGCATGTTACACCATGAGATTCAGGTATGGTTTATGACAGTATGAAAGAAGAGATTAAGTAGAATAGATAGATAGATAGATAGATAGATAGATAGATAGATAGATAGACAGACAGATAGACGATAGACTAAAAAATGAATGAGGGACTTAATAAAGACTTACCAAAGACTGACATAATTGTGAAGCACCTTGCATACTGTTTATTTTCATTGTGTCAAGTTCACTCAGGCATTAATACCGTGGTAAACTTATTACAGTGGTAGTTTTATACTGAGAATTGAAGTTGTTGAAAAAGTATCTGAGACACCTATGAGAGATATTGGCAATTGTCACTCCCACCTTCACTGCTGGTATTGATTCTCTCCAGAAAGACCCAAGGAGAGAACAGCCTGGGGCAAAGTGACTCTTGAGCCTAAACACCCACTGCAAACTAGGTTCTCAGTGGTCTTATTGAACACTAATGTTGGTGGGAGGAAGGGGGAGACTCAAACTCAGGGACAATCACACAGCTCTCTTCTCCAAGACCAGGTTTGGATTTCCAGGACCATCGAAACCTATTTCATAAATTGGCCCCCATTAGAAGTCTTTCTGTTTGTTGGTTTAATTTGTAGACAACTGTACTTGAAATAAGCTTAACCTGCTGGGTAGTCAACTTGAAACTCTGCTCCTCTATAATGAAGGTCATTGCGGAGGGACATTCATTGAGGTGGTTGTTAAATTGCTGAGTTTTCAAGGACTTTCCATGAACTCCAGCTGTAATTCCAGGCTGGTATTTCAGTAAGGCAGAAAGACTTAAAATGGTCTATTTCCCCTATTCTCTCTGGCAATTTGCTGTGAGTACTGATTATTTTGTCAAGACTTTTGAGCTCAGAGCACTGACTATAATATCCTCAGCCTTTGATGGACTGTGGCCAGAAGAGTAAGTGTTTGAAATGAAATGCCTGGATTACTTCAGGGAAGAGTTAGCAATGAAGCAGCGCTTACTCACCTTTGAGGAGGATGAGTAAATGCTAATAAGCAACAATTAGGAGTCTTCTGTTTAATGGAAAATATCACCTGAATATTCCCCATATTGTTGAATCACAATAGCCAGCCGTATGATTTCATAATAATTGAGAACTCTGAAAAGGAAAGGTCTTCAGTATTCTCTGGAGGACTTTGAGTAACAGTTGTATGTAAAGCACAAAATTTCCAACATTTCTGTTTTGGCTATCAGGAATAGTATTATCTATTAATGAAGGGAATCTTTACTCAGCAAATATGGGTTCCTGATCATTCAAAATTATTTTTAACATCTATATAAGATATTTTGTGAAGACACATAAAAGTACTGACATCTTATTATCAATAACTACTTTTATAGATCTATGAAACATTTAAATCTATTTTAATGTCATTTCTCAAATCTAGGAAAAATTTAGTTATTAAATTTATATGAGATACCACATGGCTTATTATGCAGTTTAAGCGTTACAACATTACCATGTTGTTATAGTAAAAAATTAATTCCATTTAATAAGTGATCTTAAGCCCTATATTGTGTATTTTTTTGTTTTTGTTTTTGTTTTTGATTTTTCAAGATGGGGTTTCTCTGTTTAGCCTTGGCTGCCCTGGAACTTACTCTGTTTGAGGCAGGCTGGCCCCGAACTCAGAAATCCGCCTGGTTCTGCCTCCCAAGTACTGGGATTAAAGGCGTGTACCACCACTGCCTAGCTATATTGTGTATTTTAATAGCATTTTCTTTATATAGTTACAAAGGTGAAAAATACAAGAATTATAAAATTAATATGATATAATCAACTATTTTCCTCATGATCCAAATGATGAAAATTTATTGGTGAATTAGTGGAGACCTAAACTGTATTCCTCATTAGACTGTGAAGCAATATGTTTCTATTTATAATTGTCATATTACCTGGCCCATGATAATTGGTCTTCAACTATATTTAGACAATGATAAATACAAATATTAAGTAATGGGTCCTTGAATCCATTTGAATCTCTATTTCAAAATATCTACTTTTATTTCACTTACATCAGTTGCGCCTACATGTGTGTATGAATACCTCTTCCATGCGTGATCCCTGCTAAAGCAGAGGACAGTCTTGTATCCTCTGGAACTGCAGTTGCACATCGTTGTAAGCTACCTTGTGGGTGTTCAATTCACTTAAACAACAAAGTATATGGAGGGAAATAAGGTTGGGCACAATACTCAAAATTTATTTAAGTCTGTGTTCCCTGAAGTTAATGAAAGCAGCCTTAGTCCTAATAAAATAATGGAATTAAATAACATCTTTGATTTCTACAGCAAACTCTCCAGTAAGTGTAGAATGTTACCTTCTGTTGAGAAGGGGGTAGCTACTTCATGGAATAGAGCAAGGATAACATTTGAGAATGTTATGAAGACACAGTGGAGATCTCAGTGAGTCAGTCCTTCCTGGTCTCTTCAGACAATCAGATTAAGTGGAGAAGGAGCAGTAAGCAACATCAGATACCTCAAAATCATGCTTCATACTGGATTTATCATCTGTCCCAGGAAACATGAGCATGTCAAAGAAAATCACAAGTGTATATTATTTTTATTAATATCATCATTATTTAGTATTATCAAAAACAAATGTCACAGTTTATATTTCAGCAACTTATGTTACGCCAGAAAAGAGAGTATATAGGAGTTTAGAGACTACGTAGTAGGGAAAGAGAATTATGAAATATGCAAGAGTTTAAATAAAAAAACAGAGATTAATCTTATATATTAAGCACTATTGATAATACTCAATTCTAAACCATGGCATTGTCATTTTACATTATTCAAAATTATTTATAAAATGTGGGATAGTAACCAGAGTGACTTGACAAAGAAATACAAGTTATTGTTTGGTTGTGCTAAAGAGAATTGAAAAAATTTCCCCCCATAGAAAATGACTTGAAGAGTAAAATCATAGTCAATTTGACATAAATCAGAGGTAGCCTACTTGTAATTATATGGTGTTATACATCCTCTTGGATTGTTCCGTCTCATGACTACTCATGATCAACCCCTTCTAAGGCCTGCCAATTCTCGTTTCCTCAGCCTTAACACCAGTCCAGTTGAGATGCAGATCTTCTGCTACTAATCATAGGAAATATCCCTTCTTCACCTGTGAGCTAGAATACACCTTCAAAATGACATTCTGATGAAGGCTTCCCCTTCACAAATTCACCCCATGGTCATTAATAGTATGAAAAACAAACAAGCAAGCAAGTACATACACACACACACACACACATACACACACACACACACACACACACACACACACACACATATAGCTGCAACAAAAGTAAAATAAATGTGAACTACACTCCTTAACATAACTTTTAAATTTGATTTTTGAAGTCATTCCTTACATGAATCTGTGACTCAAATGAATAGTACTCTTTTAAAATTTACTCTTCAGTGTCATTCTGATTATATTTTTGATTGTTTGGTTCTCAAATCTACCATTTCTACTTATTGGACCATGGAATCTGAGTACTCATACCTAGCTTCTAAGATGGCACTCCCTTTTACCATCCATCATTCTTTCTCACTAGAATTGATTTTGCATTCTGAGGACAGTACCTGCTCCCTGAACCATGCCATGTGTCTATCACTATCTCTATCTCTGAATTTGCTTCTAAGCATTGACCTAATTTTTTTTTCATTGCTATGATATGTCCACAACAGAGAAAAATTTCTAGCAATTAAAATTCTTAAATGTATAATAAAAGATAGTTCTTGATATGCAAAATAAGAAATGTTGGATGGTTTTTAGAACATCTAAGAGGAATTTTTATCGTCATACATCTGTTGCTTACCTAAGATGAATTTCCATTTTCTGAACTACACATTAATGGTTGTATGCTGTATATTAGGTTTTTGAGGGTTATCTTTTATGTTATCACAAAAATCAGACAGCACTATAAAACAGAAATTTCTTGATATATCATTTGAGATGCTAGGATTCTAAAATAAAGACATCATTAAGGGTAAAGTAGTGAAAATTCTATGAGCTCTGGAGAAAGACACTCTGGTCTTCATAGACTCTGTTATTTAGGAACTCTAGGGCTTTGTGGTTTGTGGTTACGTAACTCCAGATCACATGTCTGTTCCCCTTGGATGTTTAGATTGATTTTATCTTATAAAGATAGTGAATCTAATATGGTGTTATGCAATCTCTTTATGATCATCTTAATTAAACACAGCCACAAAGGTTATATTTCTAAACAGTGGCACTCTACAGAATTAGATGCATGTGAACTTTTGGAAAATACTCTTCATAGCTATAGAGTGTGTTTCCTAAACTACTGTAATCCTTTTGAGTCAAGACTATGTATTTCTTTCTACTCATCCTTGAGTGCCTAATGTGAGGTACTGGATATAATGATTTTTATAGTTTTGAATAAGTTTTATGTTCAAATGTAGAAGAAAATATATATATATCTTTCCAAATTTATTGGATATAAATTTTCTTATTTTACAATATCACAAGATAGTGCCAAAACCTGGGTGACCAAATGCACAAATGTAGTATCATTTAGGCAACATTCCAGATTTACACCAAAATAATAAATGACTAGTAAGAGTGAAACAAAATTGTCACACTTCAATCTCATTAATAATCTGAGAGAAAAATTAAAGTTGATATTGAATATTACTGTTGATAAGAATGGAAACAAACTATATATTTTAATTTTAATTTCTTCCAGAGCATTTTAAAAATTAGTTAAAATATAGCTATTTGATTTGCCGCTAATAAGAGTATACATTGTATGTTTGTATTTACAAAATCCATTGAGATTTAATATAGCAGTTTCTGTATTCACTCATGTCTCAAAACTCAGAATGCCTTAGATAGAACAAATATAATTAATATAATATAAACTATGTAATATTTATTTTATACATAAAATATATTATAGATATATGTGTGTGTATTTCTGTATGTGGTGGGATTTATATATGTATATATCATATACATGTGTCTGCACATAGGAATGCTACACAATGAAAATAGAGAGTATGAATTTCAAATAGAAAAGGAGAAATTTGTGGAATATTTTGAGTGAGGAAAGATAAAAATTCTAATTATAATTTTCAACATGAAGAAAAAAATTATAAGAGAATCTGTACTATAGAGGAGAAGCTGGAGAAGGAGTTCAGTAGTTAAGAGCTTTAGACCAAAGTAACAACTTATAATGAGATGCATTTAAATTGGTATTCTGCACGAATATATTTGGTGAACTCTAAAAAAACAAAAGTTGAAAAGAAAGGAGTGGCAGAGATTAACTATGGAACAGAGACTGAAGAAAGGACAAGCCAGCCTAAATATAGCTATCTCCTGAGAGGCTCTGACAATACCTGACTAATACAGATGTAGAGGCTCACAACCATTCATTGAACTGAGTATACTGTCCCCAATGAAGGAGTTAGAGAAAGATTCTACGGAGCTGAAGGGTTTGCAGCCCCTGAGGATGAACAACAATTTCTAACTAGTACCCTCAGAGCTCCCAGGGACCCAACCACCAATCAAGGACTATATATGGTGGGACTGAATGTTCTGGCAGCATGTGTATAGTAGAGGATTGCAAATTCGATCATCAATAGGAGTAAAGGACCTCGGCCTTGTGAATGTTTTGTGCCCCAGTGTAGGGGAATGCCAGGGCCAATAAGTGGGAGAGGATGGGGTGGCAGGCATGGGGAGGGGGGAGGCAACAGGGGTTTGTTTTTGTTGTTTTTGTTTGTTTGTTTATTTGTTTTTTGGAGGAGAAACTGGGAAAGGAGAAATTTACATGTAAATAAAGAAAATATCTAATAAAAATAGGAAAGATATAAAAAAATAAAATGAAGTTAGCTACTAAAAAAAGAGAAATACTCAATAAATTTACTAGTCCCTAAAGCATTTGTATTACATGCATTAATGTGCTATTATTTGATGTTCTGAGGCACTACATATTATAAAGCGTTTAAGTCAGTTTAAATATCTCAAATGTACACAGTTTTCTTCATGGCTAAAAATATTTAAATCCTTAATTCTAGATTTTTGCCCTTGTAGTTTCACAGTGCACAGTCACCATCTACACTTATCATGCTGTGCATTAGAGTACAGGAAGCACATGCTTTTTTTTCATTGTACCTCTGTAGCCCGTGATCACGGTTTACTGATGATTTAATGCTGATGACTTGCTATGGGTGAAACAATGGACTACTCCTTTGCTTGAGCTAAAATGTCCTAGCTTTGTTTTTATATTTATACTATGCTATAATGGAGCTGGCATTCTTGAGCCTATGCTAATATCAGACTTAGGAGAAACATTTTATTTGAGCAACTCCTACTAACATTACGACAGATTTAATAGATCTAACAGTTTTGATTTATTTAATCAGTAAGAAATTATATTTAATGAGAATTTCCTAATGTGAATATGGGGAGGAGTCTAACGGGAAACTTTACTTTGCCTGTATAATTTGTAAGTTGCATGATGACTGTTAACAGCTAGAATTTTGACTGTTTTCTCTGCAGAAAAATGACATATTACTCACATCAGAAGTATATGACATGTTTCTCTCTATTCTAATCAAAGTTGAAATGGAGAAATGAGTAACTGACAATGAATGATCTGTTGTGTGTACAGGGGTCCAAAATAAAAAGAGGATCAGAAACTGCATAGGACAGATTTGGATTCAGACCTATGATTCAAAAGTGGATTAGGATCCCACATTTGTCATCACTCGTTTTCTCTCTGATGATTGTGCTGATCTGAGTTAATGAATAGCTGCAGCTATGCTAATGGAGGATGCAGTGAACAAAGCAAATAACTTGCCATGACAATTAAGCCTTCTAACTGCCTTATACTGGGATTGCTAAAGTGTCTGCTGTCAGTGAAGACAAATGGACACCCCTGCGCTAAATGCATTTCAGCTAAAACACACTAAATATCCTTCTGAGTCATGGAAGATTGCAAAGCTTTTAATATTTTAAAGAGAAAATATATTGTAAATGGTAAGTGCATTAAAAATCTTCTTAACAATTACTAAAAGTCACTGTAACAAAAACTAAACTAAATTTCAGTTTTGATACTCAATACCTTCTAGTAAAGAATTTCTATAACGATACTTTCTGTTGTGTATATGGACTAGAATTATGTCGTTTAGCTATTTTTTCTTTCTACTACAATGCTACCAACAAACTTAGTAGTTTATACAATATGTACTTGTATTCTCTCAAATTTTTGGTTAAGGATTCCAGGTTCAGCTGAGTTGTACTTCAGCATCTCTTTAGAATAAAATTCAAAGGGTAGACATGAGAGAGTTGGCTTTATGGAAAGGATCCTCTTACAAAAACAAGAAACTATATACAGAACCAAATCTTTTACTGCCTATAAGGATAAGGCCTTATCTTCTTGCTATCAGCCAGATATTAGCCCCAGCCCTTTGCTATATGGGCCTCTGTATTCCTGTAAACCAGTTTCAGTTCAACTAACACAGGATAACCTCTTTGTGAAGACAGGGATAGTGTTCTTTTGTAATATTATCATAGAGATGGTATTTCATCACCTATCCACACTAATACTGCAGAGACAGAAGTGGTCAGGAAAAATGGGACTCAGCTAAATCCTAACCTTCATAATATTTTATTATATTAAATAAATATATTATTTAATTTAAAGACAGTGGACTTTGTCTTTTTCATGTTTCTGGTCTGATAAATCCAAGAATAATGTTGCTTAATATTTAGAGATATTGCCTCAAGTATAAGTGTGTTCTTTTAGGGCTTTCCACAACTTGACTGCATGGATTATACATATATGTATATATACACATATATATATGCACAAAATATACATAAAGATATATGCACAGCAAAAAACTGTAGGCAACTGAAAATGCTGGGAGAAGGAAAACTGCTCTTCCTCAACCACACTACTTGGATTTCCAGTACCAAATGATAAGCCCTGAAAGCATACATTCAAGTAACTTTATATGGATTGAACATGTTCTATTTAGGAATGCATATGTGTTTATCTATGTAACATTTAGTGATAAGAGAATCGATATATTTGTCGAAAACCAGGAACGGCATATGGGAGTGTTTAGAGGGAATAAACGGAAGGAGAATTGCTGTAATTATAACCTCAAAAAGAAAAACTTAAAAGCAAAAAATTTAAAAAGAGAGATGAGAAAAATGGAGGATATTCATCCTGCTAAAATTTATAACAAAAGCAAAGAAAACTATTTTATGAAGTAAGATATATAAGAATTACTAATACCTAACAATAGAATTATTCTTTTTTACTAAATGCTTTTTTAACTTGGATGTTCTATATCTGTGGATTTCTTTTTACCTAAGACCAATATAAAGGCACATCATGTCAGATTTTTTAATCAGATTAACACTTCTGAACTACTGTTATCACAGAAATATTTTCTACCTCCAGAATGTAAGATGTGAAATATGTTCCTCTCCTGAAAACCCTAACAAACATTAGCTTTGAAATAGAGGTGAAGATATGTGAACATGAAAGTTCTAGTCTGCTTAGAACAAATTTATTCAGCCTCTTGTGTTTCTCCTTTTGTAGTTCTTCAATTATTGTCCTTCTCATTTTTATGCCCCATATATGTTTCCTTTTTTTTTTTAGATTTATTTATCTCATTTATATAAGTACACTGTAGCTGTTTTCAGACACACTGGAAGAGGGCATCAGATCCCATTACAGATGGTTGTGAGCCACCATGTGGTTGCTGGGAATTGAACTCAGGACCTCTGGAAGAGCAGCCAGTGCTCTTAACCACTGAGCCATCTCTCCAGCACCCATATATGTTTCTATAGCCCAGGGACCCTCTGCCTCTAGCACAGGCTACAGCCACTGAGTTTCACTGTAGTATCCATTGTCCTTACTACACTATCAGGTACATAGGAGGAGCTTCAATATATATCCAGAACAAAAGAGTCAAACTTCACGATTTTAAATTCATAGTATGAATCTCTTTCTGAGGTCTAAAATACCATGGAGGTATTACTTTAGATAATACAGTAGCTTAGTTAAGATTTCTACTGCTATAATAAAATTCATGAGCAAAAGCAACTTATAGAAAAAGAGCTTATTTCATATTATAACTCTCACATTGAAGTCCAATGCTGGGATAACCAAGAGAAGGAATGCGAAAGAACATTGCCTAGTGACTTGCTCTTCAGGCTTGGTCAATCTAATTTTTATATACCCCCAAAGTACATAGAGATATATACAGAGATGGCGACACTCACAATAGGTTGGGCCTTCCCATACCAATAATCAATCAAGAGAAATCACCAGAGCATAGTTTCTCCCACATACTAGTATGCTGGAGCACATTTTTGTAGTTGAGACTCTCTCTTCTCAAATGGCTCTGACTTGTGTCCAGCTGGTATAAAACTAGAGTGCTCATGCAACGTGTTCCTAGTTTGCACATCAATTATTGTACATGGAATTCTATGAGGAAGTCAAAACTATTATTCCTGAGTTTAAAACAATAAATAAAACTGAATTAAAATTAAACTGAAAATATTACTTCAAATATTTTCCTTTGCAGATCTCCCAAGACATTTTGCTCATTTACTCAAATTAAAATTCATTCCCTCATTCATTTCTTTGGCTTGCCACAAGTAAATTTGCATTGTGTGTGTAGGTCTTTACAAGAAAAAAGATTTTTAGGTTTTGCTGCCAAAGCCTTGATCATGATATTGTAAAGTTACAACAGAACAAACTTCCCTTTAGCACAGAGTTCAAAGTAAACTTTTCTGTGAGGGACAAAACATTCAATACAATAGAATAAAGGAGAAAAAAAACAATGGAAAGGAACTGGGGCATTATCGCTACATTTTTTTCTGCAAAATGCAAAGGAAGATGCAATATATGTACACACATATAAAATTACAAGAAGAGAATGTAAACAATAGTGTACGTGGGAAGTGAATATATTTTCCTGGAATATAGGACATTTCAATAAGAACACTGAAAAATATAAATAGATAAGGATTCAGTTTACTCAGAGTCATTCCAGATAAGCTTTGTAAGGACTTGAATCCTAATTTTGAGCATGCACGCACACACACACACACACACACACACACACACACACACACACACATCAGAATTTCTTGAAGAAGGCATGATATTGTCAAAACTTTGCTGAAAACTGTTAAGTTGGGCCAATCTTTAAGCTTATTTTATCTCATTTATTATTTTTCACAGACCTGTGCAGCAATTACAAAAAATCCACAATTCTAAGTATATAATTTAGGAGGTTTTAATTCCATGATTTCTTCCCCCAACCCCCTAATCACCACATATTTATTATTCAGCAGTCATTTTCCTGTATTGTCCTCTACTGTGAGAACACTGTCTTACTTTGTGTCTCTATGGACTTCATTGTTCTGGAAGTTTCAAGCAAATGGAACATGAAAGTCCCCAGTGGGTTTAGTGTAGTTTCTTCTATTTGGTCTAAGAGTATCATGAATAACAGATATTCACTACTTTTTAAGACAATGCACAATATCCGCATCATCATATGACTACAGTACATTTTGTTTAATAGTTAATGAGTGTCACTAGTTGTTATGAATAAGGAAACCTATGACCATTTGTATATGTGTGTGTGTATATATGTAAACATTCCTGTGTGAACATTTGCTTTCTATGAACTGGTTTTTATGTTTCTCTTTGACACATAGACAGGCATGTGCTATAGGAATGCGTGGACTCCAAGTAAAGATATGGTTTGCATTTCAAAGCCAATAATGCCGCAGTTATTTCATCATGCATCTCTCATAAGCAGTCTAAATGACGTCAGAGAGACAGAAAAAGAATCCTACTTGGATTCTTACTGTGTGGCCAGTAGGTGGATACAGGGTGGTGATTGCCACACAAGAGCAAAAAATGGAAACACTTGATTCTCTCAACTGTGCCAAATGAGGGGATCTTTCCCATCAGTCTCTCTAGCTCTCAGGTACAGAGGGGAGAGGGCAAAGCATAATGTTGGAATGAGAATTAAAAATATCAGCAAGATGTATTTTTATATGGAGTCAGGCTCATTACCTTACATTGAAGTTGCTGGCAATTCCATGACCAGCTTTTTATGGAAAACCTCGGTTTCAAACTGGTTGCAATGCTCTACTTTTTACAAATAATTCCTGTTGATAATTGATTGGTTGATTGATTTATGCAGTCATGGATATGAATTGTACAGAAGATGAATTATATCAAATATCCTATTTTTTCACTTGGCAATTCCTACATTCCTCAGACAAAAAGATATTTCCATTTTTTTCAGAAGTTTCACTTCTGTATTCCTTAGTTATTGTTGTACTATAAATGTTCTTTGTATATTCTGAATATAAGACTGACATGATTTGATTTGAGGATGTTTTTTGCCCATTATTCGTATTGCCTCTTCACTTTATTGGTCATATTCCAAAAAAAAAAAAATGCTTTTAATTTTGGTTAAGTGTGTGTGTGTGTGTGTGTGTGTGTGTGTGTGTGTGTG
>JADRCD010203624.1:0-32315 GCA_019843815.1 Montemys delectorum
GGTAATAGGATTAGCTCCATTGCAGTTCTACTAGTTCTGAGTAAGGCTAGCATAGGAATTTTCTCTGATACATTAAATTTTCTAATGAGGAAAATTCTGTCTTCGTGGTTTTGTCAGGTAAATACCTTGAGTGAATTTCTATGAAAATAGAGAAGAAGAACATGAAATTCACATTAACAGGCTAGGATAAATAGGACAATAAACTAAACAAGTGTTTAACAATGTTTTAAAGCCTGACATTTTGGTCCCACAGTTATCTTGGATTCAGATCTCACATATTATTGATGTATTTTAACTTGAAACATCCTTTTAGCATCCTCTGTAGAGTCCAAGGAAGGAATTCTACAGACAGCCATCAATAACAATAGATGTCACCTTTGTTGCCTCAGCAACCAGAGAAATGGCTAGATGTTATTTTTCTTGACCTCATTTTGGTTAGAGCCTGTTTGGAGATACAGGACACATGTCTTCATCTTGCACTTTTGAAATTTCAACATGATCAAATAGTTTTGTTTTTGATGGAAAGACTGAGTGAAGATAAAGAAACAAAAATTCCTCTTTTCTTGATTGGCTTGACATTCCAACATTCCTAGAAGTGTGTTCTTTTGGTGGTAAAAAGACAAAGTTTATTTCTTTAGTCATCAACTGTCCAATGGAGACTTAAGCAAATTATGAATTTGTAGAAAATAATAAAAAGATCAGATCTTTTAGATTCAAGAGACAAAATAGATCATTCTGTCAAATTTCTTTAATAGGCTCTAAATATTTAATTTTTTGTTTAGCACCAATGTTGTCAAGGACAAAGCATGTTTGCCTCCAAGAAATGTTTTGGAAAAGGCTTTTGAATGACATTATTTTAAAGAAAACATATGAACATATATATTTTATAGTATACAATGCTCATTAATAAAACATTAAGAAAGTGAAAAGTAATATGTAAAACTTACTTTGTATATAGAAAGCCCCTGACTGGGTTATTTACTCTTTCTTATTAAAATGAAATGTCTCTATGAAAGTCTTTAGGGACATGAAATTCCAAATGAACCAGTAAGTGTAGTTTATCACAAAAATATTATTGCGGTTGAAAGACCCCCAAAGCTGGGGAGACCCTCACTCAAGTCTCAAGAAGATGCAACCACCCAATAACTCATGAGAGACCAATCTTGATGCAACAGCATGAGGTTTATTCAAGGGGAGGAAGGGAAGCCAGATCTGGGGTCCAACACGTAGCCTAGCAGGCCAGAGGAGTTCAATACCAAGCACAAGGAGTAAGGGGTATTTAAAGGGAAAAACCACAAACTAGGGGGATGAGGGAGTTACCAAGAAACATAACAAGAGAACAGTGGAAAATTCTAAAGAGACTCAGCTCCTAGTTGATTCAAGGTCATAAGGAAAACATCCTACACTCTCATTATGCACAAGAATGTGGTCTGGTCAATGTTATTCACTTTATGGCTGACTGGTCTCTAGAACCATCCAGATGGCTCATATCCTACTTTTTGTTCTTGGACCTAGCTGGGGGAGTACAGGGGAGGGCGGGGCTTTGTGGCCAACAGGTTCCTGAAACTGGCTAGTCTACATTCTTGACTCGTTACAGAAGTTTTCCATGCCCTTCCAGATAAAGGTTACACAGTATACATTCCCACCAATACATTTCTTCTAAATGCTCCTTTTTTCCTTAATTCTAAAATTCTCCAGCCCTACATTACCCACTTCTTTTAGTAGATAGTTCTAATCACAGAACTAAATATCAGTATCATCATTTCCTGGCCTTGTAAAGCATAGTATTGTTGGCGTAACATTAAAATCTGAACAGCATTTATTCTCTCTCTAATAAAAGCAACTAATGTATTTAGCATGCATGGACCTATAGTTAAGAGAAAGAGTAGGATCAAAATGGGTTCAGCAAGGGAAGACACCAGAGCAGTCATCTATGGGGATTTGCTAAACCAACTTTCGAACCAGTTTGGTTGTGCTTCTCTGTCCCTCTGTCTTTGATCTAGTTTCTCTCATGGAGTCTCTAATGATTCCTGAATGGTTTACATGAAAGCAACATTCTTCTATATTTAAATCAATGGCAATTATTAACTCTCCATAAGCCTTATGCTGCAATGCCATACCAGATGTTCCTGTAGCTGCCCCTGCAGTCTCTAAGTCCAGTCCCAACATAACTCTCAGGGGAACTCCTAACTCTCTTTTATTGCCAGGCACTATCTTACTAGTTCTCAAGCTTCCTAGCTTCTCTTCTTTCCTGTCTTATATCGTTTATGCTCTCTAGTCTCTTATTCCTTCTGACTCTCGCACTAAACTCCATCTTCAAAGACTTTCTTTTAAACGTTTTATTTACTCACTATGCCCTTTCACATCCTTCTGCAACTTCCCTTTTTCTTTCTCCATTTATAAAAACACTTTCTCAGCTACCTGCATTAGTTTTCTTAATGACTTATCCTGCATATCTTCTAACTTTCGTAGTCTTTCAACTCCATCAGAAATTCAGGAATGACTCAATAATAGAGACTATATGGGAAGCTGTCTTAGTCAGGGTTTCTATTCCTGCACAAACATCATGACCAAGAAGCAAGTTGGGGAGGAAAGGGTTTATTGAGCTTACTTCCACATGGCTGTTGATCACCAGAGGAAGTCAGGACTGAAACTCAAGCAGGTCAGGAAGCAGGAGCTGATGCAGAGGCCATAGAGAGATGTTCCTTGCTGGCTTGCTTCCTCCTGGCTTGCTCAGCCTGCTCTCTTATAGAACCCAAGACTTCCAGCCCAGGGATGGCACTACTCCTTTGATCACTAATTGAGAAAATGCCCCACAGCTGGATCTCATGGAGGCATTTCCCCAACTGAAGCTCCCTTCTCTGTGATAACTCCAGCCTGTGTCAAGTTGGCACACAAAACTAGCCAGTACAGAAGCCTAACACAGCTTCCAAAAATATTGCCAATTCATAGAGACTGCTGGACACCTGGACAGTCCTTACTTCAAAACGTTGGAGCATAGATCTTCAGCCTTCTGGCCTGTTAATGTCTGAGAACAGGAACATTAAGGACTAGCTTACTCTGTCTCGGCAGATATAAGCTGTCTCAGGCCTGTGTGTCTTTTTTGGACAGTATCTACAGATGAAAAGGCAACTTTTGCCCAGTGGCTGTCTCGCCACAGCTGGAGCAGCTCCATGATGCTCAGTTTCTTCTTTGAATCTGAGAAGGGGTACTGTCAGTCACAGACGAGTCTCTAGCCAGATGAATAAATAATATCAAATGCTACATTCTGTGGATTTCTGATTTTTTGAAAATCAACTACTTATGTAAAGTAATCTGGACTATTGTCTGAACTACTCTCAGTTATTTTTAATGAAAATCTTGAAGTTACTCTAACAATAAACTCAGAGCCATGAATTTGCTAATTTGGCCTTAAACTCACAGGTCTAAACATCTCAGATCTGTCTATAGAAAACTTTATCTTTTGGTCTTGAAGTATACACAACAGACCTGTATTAGCTACACCTTTCAATCAATAAGAACACTATTTGTACACCCAATTTTAACAGCAAATTCTCAATTTAAAGGCTCTTACTCATTTCCTGCATACCAATTTAAGATGTAAATGGTTTATAACACAAGTCTCAACTTTTACCAATTACTACTACAAATATAGGATCCAAAACTCAAAGCTAATAATATTGAAGGAAATTTTCTGGGGATAAGCTGTCTATCTGAAGAAATAATCAAATACTTGACCAAATTCTAGTCACACAATGCTTTCAGTTTAAATTGTCTATATACCAATCAAATCATTTTTGGTACAGGGTAAATATTATCAGAAGGTCCTTATATCAAAGATAACATTGATTTTGTATCAAAACAAATTCTGAACCAAATAGGAACATGTGACTTTAACTCAATAACAAATTATAAGGCTTTCTATAGGTATACAATTAAATCAATTAAATCTGACTATTTCTTTCCTATTTCAAATATGTCCACTTTACATTTCCTAGAAACACAACCAATCAACAACCCTCTCTAGCCCCAAAGCCCAGGGAACCGGGTAGATGACTCAGTCATAGCTTCTTTGAGCTTAATGGGGGTGTAGAGATATAAAAAAAGAGGGGGAGGAAAAACAGAATTAGTCTTCTGATGTCTGTGTCTTAACTGGATCAGGCTGAAATTCAGGATACCAGGAGTTCAAGCAAGCAAGTTTAGCACGTCTGATGAAGGAATTCACCAAGGCTATACATTTCTGCAACATATGAATCTCAAAACAAATTTAGTATCATCCAGATATATTTCTGGGTGGTATTTGGGTTCTCTGATCCTCAAAATCTCTAAATAAGAAAGTCTCCATCTCTGATATACAGGAAAAGATAAAAATTTCTTATTTTGCTAATGCTCACCAGCTGTTCCAGTTCCATTTGACCAAGGCATCTCCCACTGGCTCAGTAACAGTTCCTGCAAAACAGCCTCCTCCCAGCAACAGCCACAGCTGTTTTCCTTCTACTACCATGTTTTGATAGAATTTGGTTTATTTTTCTATTCTCTTTTTATTTCCGAGGCAAACTAACTCTTTCTTAAAATCAATATCAAAATATTACTGTCACAGTATAAAGTTTACCTGCCAATTCTTACATATGAATGCATGACAGTGAAATTTTTAATACATCATCAAACACATTGTTTTAAATCCTATCTCTGGCTCAGGCCTCAATCTTGGCCTTACTAAACTTACAAGGGGTAAGAATTACATAAAATATCATGAAAACCTATTTTCTTGGGTTGGTTCATGCCATTTGATGTCATTTAACATGACTCCAACTCCAAGTTACCAATTTTAAGCTAATTTTCTGTTACCAATATTACAAGCAAAACGCTGTTGTCCCCTTTAAGAGCGGCTAGTGTAGACACTCAACTTCTATTACCTCTTTTTCAGCTGTGCTTAACTCCTGGCCATAGCACAGTGGCTTATCAGTCTCTGCTGTACAAAGTCTTAACCTCCTTTTTTTTTTTTTTTTTTTTTTTTTTTTTTTTTTTAACATGAAACACAGAACAACAATCATTTATCTAAACAGTGTCCACCACATGGTAAGCAAAGCATAACTCCCAAGGCTGTAATATCCAATCACCACAATTTACAAGATGCCAATTCAATAGTTTTTTAAACACATAATAAAGACAATATTTTAACCCAATTAATCTATTTTGTAAAAACCTACTTGGTTGTTCAGGAGTGCCTGACTGCTGGGCCCTGATCTCTGGCTACACCTGACCATGGCCCCTGGGGAGCCCATGCCTGTGGGCTTCAAAGCAGCAGCTGCCCCGCACACATACGTGGCTCCTCCAGGGCCCTGTCCCCGTATAGAGCTGTGAACTCCACCCAGCCCCCCACTGTTGTGGATCCAGTCAGCCAGGCATGTCTCTATGTAGGCTACCATCTAATCCTGCACTTGTCCCACCAAAGGCTATATTTCTTTGTTGACACTCTCAGCACATAGGACAGCCCCAAAGACAAAGAATTCCACAAGATAGCCCCAGTTGGGGCTCCCTTGGAAAAGTTTGTTGGGTACCTGGGTGAAGTGCTGCTGGGCTGAGCCTGGGGTCATGTGTAGCTGAGCGGCAGAAGCAGGTCTCAAACTCGTCTCTAGCAGCCTGCATGGCTTGGTGCAGCTGGTTGGCTGCTGGGCTTTCCCCAGAGCCAGCTCCACAGACATAGCCCTTCTGCCTCAGTTTATGTCTGGGGTTGAGGCTGGGGTCACCATCTGGGTGGCCAGCCTGGATGGCAGCTCTTAGGACTCAATGCTGGTGCAGGGAGCCCCCAGCTGAAGCCTTTCAACCTCTCGACTAGAGTGGAGCCCTGGAAAGGGTGTGTTGCGGGGAGGGGAGGAGAACTAGGTGGAAAAGGCCAGGGATCTGGATCTGGCCTGGAAAGAACTAGAATTGCAGCTTCTGGGACTGGACCCCTACCTCCAATGATTTGCCCTCTGTGGGACTGATTCCATGTTTAATGACTGCCCTCTTAGGAAACCGGGGACCACGAGATTTCTCGACACCATTTTTATTCCCGGTTCCCCCAAGAGCAGTCCAAAGACCCAGTGGCAGCAGCCCTAGCTCCAACACCATCCATCCATCAAGGGGGGTGTAAGTTGCCAGTTCGAGATCCAAACACACACAGAAAATCAATTACCACACAGACAACTTGACCTTTTCAGGTCCATGACACAGAGAAAGACAACTGGGCCCAGTTACAAACATCAGGTACACAGATAATCAAAGCCAAATCACAGAGTTGCTTGGCCTGTGCCTGCCATGGCTGCTGAGATGAACTAGCTACAAAACACACACAAAAAGACCCGTCTCAATCATGAGTGCCAACCTTGCTTCAGAAAAACAGCCAGAAATTTACTGAGGTCCTTACTTTACCTGAACTGACATGTGCTCTGTTCCTAACCTCCCTCCGTTCAGTGATCAAAGGTCAGAATCAAAGGGGAAGTTACTGTCAGTCCCATCACAGTCACAAGGGCGACAAAAATCACAAACACAGCACAAAAACAAAACAAACAAACAAACAAACAAAAAACAACAACAACAAAAAAAAAACAGAGAATGAGATAACCAGAGCTGCCCAAGCAGAGCCACTTGAAAAAAAAAAAAAAAAAAAAAAAAACAGACACACCCTCCTCTCAAGGAGTTCTGCCCTCCTAAGGGGATTCCTCCAGGGGTCCCCGAGGATTCCAACCCCCAATTTCCACTAAGACATCTCCCAGGGTATCAGTCAGTGATCCTGGCATGTCTGCCGACCAGCTCCCTTTCTTCCTCACGGAGGGGAGAGAGGCGCTGACTGCAAGTAACTCTAGAAATAAGCTTCTTCGCTATTCCCTCCTGTGATGAGACCAGTTACAGATTCCCAGACTGCAAAATAAACAAGCAGTTTCCAGACAAATGGAAAAACATACAGACTGACAGACGGACCACAAGTAAGAACTCATCTCCATGGGGTCTTCAGAGAGTCAGGGTAGTCACCAAATCCTGCAGACGAGCCCCCAAATGAAAGACCCCCAGAGCTGGGGAGACCCTCACTCAAGTTTCAGGATGATGTGACCACCCAATAACACATGATCTTGATGCAACAGCATGAGATTTATTCAGGGGGAGGAAGGGAAACCAGATCTGGGGTCGAACACGTAGCCTAGCAGGCCAGAGGCGTTCGACCATGAGCACAAGGAGTAAGGAGTATTTAAAGGGAAAAACCACAAACTAGGGGGGGTAAGGGGGTTACTAAGGAAACATAACAAGAGAACAATGGAAAAGTCTAAAGAGACACAGCCCATAGTTGATTCAGGGTCATAAGGAAAACATCCTACACTCTCATTATGCACAAGAATGTGGTCTGGTCAATGTTATTCATTTTATGGCTGACCGTTCCCTAGAACCATCCAGATGGCTCATATCCTGCTTTTTGTTCTTGGACCTAGCTGGGGGTAGGGGACCTTTGTGGCCAACAGATTCCTGAAACTGGCTAGTCTACATTCTTGGCTCCTTACAGATGCTTTTCCATGCCCTTCCAGATAAAGGTTACACAGTATACATTCCCACCAATACATTTCTACTAAATGCTCCTTGTTTTTCTTAATTCTAAAATTCTCCAGCTCTACAGCGGTAAGATCTCAGGTGGATTCCCTTCTAGTCCTGAAGGTTTCATTCATATTTTTGAGCATATGAAACAAATATGACAAAATTAAAATGAATTGTACTTTCTAAAATGAAATTTGTTAAATTGAATATGGTCTGTTATCCAATTTCTTTCACTAATTTCTTTACTGCTTTTAAACAAAGGTGGCAAGAGGCCCTAACTACAAATAGATAATAGCCAGTAGATCTTTAGTAGCCAAATCAGTATTTCTGTCAACATTTAAAATGTAGTCAACTTCCTGATCTTGAATTGTCTAGGACTAACCCTTATGATTTAAGTAAAACATTGACAACTCTTATGATTTAAGTAAAACATTGACAGATTCACAAAATGCCATACCACATTTTTCCCACTTATTTTCTGTGTATAGGATCCATAAATCTAGTTAATTAAAATCATTTCAATTGTTAATAGTAACAATGAATTTGACCTCTACCCATATTACAATTTTAGAAGTAATAGCTGATATGTTTATTTTATTTAAGAGTATTGATATCATCTGAAGAAGCAAGAATTACAATATTGGAAGAAAAATAATTAAATTTCTCCAATAAGAAAGCGTAACTGAATCCAGAATAGTAACAATGTGTATCATGTTTCATAAATTCTCTTGAAATTTAATGATGGCTAGTTTTTTAAATAACATTTACTGATTATATCTTAAGACACAAAGCATTATGAGACTAACTGCTTTCAAAGAACTTTGAGGATATTACTAAGCACTTCAGCCTTACAGTGGGAAACTGGGGGATGCTGCCTGGCTGTTGTATCAGAGTAGGATGGGACACCTTAGCTGTAAGGAATTGTCATCCAATAAGTAATCTGATGGACTATTTATGACTGTTGAAACCTTTTCACATCCTCTCAAGAACAACTACTGAGCAGGGGACCCTCAAACATCTCCATTTTATTCAGAGAAAATAAATTGAAAATAGATAAGAAAACACGAGCAACATGAAGGAGAGAAATCCTGGGGAGTGAGAATTTGCTGACTCCCTAGGAGGCATTCAATAACAGGCAAGTCAGACTTTTTGTAAAAGGGCTACTTCATGCCGCTTCTCTAGGGGATGATGTTCATGTACCAGAATACCTGCTATTAATTTCTTAGGTTCCACTGCGGGAGGAGCAATTTCTCTATGTGTCTTCCACACTCCTTACATCATGTAGTTTAGGGACATCTAAAAATAAAACAGGACAGAAAGTCAAGGAGGTTGTTAACAAAAATTCTTCAGAAAGGACCCCTCACAATTTTTTCTTTTAGAAACTTCCAAAACTTCATCAATTAACATTATTAAGTATGCTTTTTCTTTAAAAACCATCTCATGTTGATATCATTTCTTTATACTACTATGTTTAATGATTTTACAAAAGTTTATATATAATTTATGGATATATTTATTAATATATTAATGAAATATTAATTCATGAACAGTATGCACATAGTTCCCACATTTGTCAAAAATTGTAATGGATGTTAGTTATGAGTCAATTTAAATGGGCCAGAGAGTGTATAGACACTGGGTCCAATATTGTTTATAATGTTTTTTATTAATTATTCTTAGAATTCCATGCATGTGTTTTAAACATATTTACCTTCTACTCTTCCTGAGTCCTCAAATACCCATGTGTTACCTAAGCATCTCTTTTCCATTACTCATTTTGGTACAAGTTGAATTTCTCAGTACAAAATCTAAGTCTTCTCTTGCTTAGGACAATCTGGGTTGTTTTCTGTCTCTAGATTAACACAGCAGTGGAAGAGAAGGTTCTCTCTCTCTCTCTCTCTCTCTCTCTCTCTCTCTCTCTCTCTCTCTCTCTCTCTCCCTCTCTGCATTTCTCTCCCTTCCTCCCTCCCTCCCTGCCTCCCTTTCCCTCCCTGCCTCACTTTCCCTCTCCTCCTCCCTCCCTGCCTCCATCTCTCTCCCTCCCTCTCCTTCTCCTTCTCTTCCTGCCTCCATCTGTCCCTCTTCTTCTCCCTCTGTCCCTACCTTCCTCCCCCTCTCCCTCCCCCTCAACATGTCCTTCCCTGCCTTCCTCCCTCCCTCTCTCCCTCTCCTCCCCTCTCTTGTCACCTACTCCCCCAGTCTTTTCCTCATTCCCCTTCCCCTTCTCTTCTGAGCTGGTGGGGATCCCTCTAGGTATACCCCACCCAGGCACATGAAGTTTCTGTGAGGCACATCCTCTCCTACTGAATGCAGGCAGGACTGCACAGCTAGAAGAACTTATCCCATGAACAAGCAACAGGTCATTGGATAGCCTCCCACTAAAGCTGTTTGAGACTTATGTGAAGACCAAGCTGTATGCCTGCTACGTATATTTAGGGAGCTCCATTTCCAGACTGTGTATGATCTTTGATTGGTGGTTCAGTCTCTGAAAGCCCCACCGGTTGAGGTTAATTGGCTGTGTTGGTCTTGCTATTCCCTTAGAGACTGCAATCCTTCCTCTTGTTCATCCATAAGAGTCCCCAGCCTCCATCCACTGTTTGGCTGTGGGTGTGTGTGCATGTGTCTGAGTCAGATGCTCGGTACTGCCTCTCAGAAGATAGCCATGTTAGGTTCCTGTCTGCAAGCATAACAGAGCAGTCTAATCACACTCTCTTCCGTTATATTCTCTAAGCCTATAAGGATGGTGGCCAAATAATAATTTCATTTGTGCCACACTTCGGTTTCGATTTATTTTACTGATATTTCTGTAAGCTTGATTTTGATAACAATTATATTAAATAGGCAAACTGAATAATAGATTGCCCTGAATAACTTGAAGTATTTCTTACTTAATAGTTGAAAACTTGAGTGGAAGGAGAAAACTGAAATTCTCTAAGATAATTCTGATGTATAGACTGCAAATGAAAACTCTCCCTGGAGTCTGGCAATTATCAACTCAGCCGTTATGTCTTGGGAATTGTTATTCTTCATGAGTCTGTTCTATATAACATTATAAAAATCTAATTTGTATTTATTTGTATCTCTATCTCTAACTGAGGTATTGCACTATTTTTTTAGAATCATAATAAGGCATTTTTAATTCCTTCTCATAAATCACCTTTTCTACTGTTATGGGCCTTTCATCATTTATCCTAAGTAATTATTATCTTGGAAAAGAAATAAGACAATTAAGGATACTGAAAATTTCAAATTTTGTATATTGTCTCATAATCTAAATACAAATATAATAGCTATGTAACTAAATGAATTTTACTCAATAGATTTTTCCCTTATTAATATGCTCAAAGATATTTATGCCTGTTTAAAATGTCATATTAAAATCTTTGCAAGGATTGATACAGATGATCATGTATATAGTTGAGTACTCCTTTGTGGTTTAGATATTTTTATGAATATTTCATTGAAGTTATTTTGGATAAGGTTAATATTTGCATTATTAAACTGAGGTATGATTCCATGAATAATTTGAGTAGATCTTATTTGGTCAGGATGTGAATAGACAGATAGTCTCAAATACCCTTCTCCCCGATAAACAAATGGTACCACATAAAATTAAGTTTCTATACAGAAAAATATACAAGCATCAGAGAAACTATATAACCATAGAATGAGAGTAAATCTTTACTGGTTTGCTTCATACAAATGACTACTATTCAAAATTTATAAAGAACTTCTGAAAGTAAGCATCAAAACTACCCAACTGCCAGTGAATAAATAGGATAATGACAAGTCGGTTCCTCCCAAAAAAGATGTATAAGTATCCAATAAAATACCCAATAAATAATTTTATAAGTTTCAGATATTCTAGACTCCAGAGAAATGCAAATTTATACTACTCTTTGATACCATCTCATGCTAGTCAGAATGGCTATCAAGAAATGTGACAGCAGGAACAGAAAGGTCCTGGGGTAATGTAGTAACCATTAATCATTACTAGGAATAGAAAATAATCATTTACCACAAAAACACACATGAAGCCTCCTTTTAAAATAAAAACATAGCTGTCATATGACTAAGGTATATCATTCTCGGCCATTCAACAAAAGAAACCTAACCTCAGAGGTATTTGCGCAGCCATGTATACTACAGATCTGTCTATGATAGCAAGGTTATTGAACCCGAGGAAGTCTCTAGCAACAGAAAGATGAATAATGAAAATGTGATATATATATATATGTGTGTGTGTGTGTGTGTGTGTGTGTGTGTACATGTGTGTGTATGTATGTGTGTGTGTGTGTATATATATATATATATATGTGTGTGTGTGTGTGTGTGTGTGTATAAACACACACATATGTACAACTAAATTTTAATCAGCTGCATTTTCTAGGAAAATGGATTGAACTTCAAAGTCTTATACTATGAGGGGATATTCAAACCCAGAAAGATGAATACTACATGTCCTCACTCATATATAGAGTCTAGCCTATAATCTCTATATTTTGATATGTAATGGGAATAAAAGTGGATAAAGTCTAAAAAAAACAAAAGAGAAGTGTAGGATGTAGGTTCTGTATTTTGTCTTGGAGCCAGGGTGTGTGAACTCTGCTCCGGCAGATAAAATGGGAGGTGTCTTAAGCTACACACATATGGTAAGATTGTGGCCCCAGCATGGGTGAAAAATGAGGCAGGCTTAGGCCCAGAATGCAAGAGTTCTCAAACTCCTAGTCATCCAGTTTCCACTGGGATCTTTGGAGTTGGAAATGAAGGGTGCCCTTGGGGGCTGGTGAAGAGCCTGGATGGAGGGAAGGAATCTCTGGTTTAGCTTTAATGTTGGGGCATTCTGGGGAAACTTAAGCCTTAGGCTGTTTCAACTGCTCTGCATGACGAAGGCTTTCCTGAACTGTGGTTCCTGATGAGAGAAACAATCCTTGTTTGTCCAAATTGGTTATTGGTGATGAAAAATGGATGTATACAACTTACTCAAGGTAGACTAGAGATTAAATACTTTTTCCAAGAAAGAATGTCCAGGAAGGGAAGCTTATTAGCTAAATTTTCTGGTGGCCCATCTAGATACCTCATAGTGCTTGTGCTCTTCATGTGGGGTGTCTTGGTCATGGGCACCAGATCAGGTACTGGGTCAGGAGCAGATGAAACACTTTCAGGTAACAGAAAAAAGAATACTGGGGTTCTTGAATTGGCTCAACCTTTCCAGTTTTTTTCTGGTGACACAGTTCCACTTGCCTCACACAGTAATCAATTCAAGCTTAAGCCTGAGTAGCTTGCAAATAAATGAGACTCAGTCTATGGTTATTTTATTTGGCTTTGACAATTACTGAAGGGTAATGCTGAATAGGCTCTTCTAACTGTTGGCCTGGCTACCTCCCCAGTGGGGTAGCCCAGACACTTGCTGTTTCTCCTGGCCATGTGCTCATGGTCCATCTCCCTTCATCTCCCCTCACCACAGCTTCCTTTCTCTCCTTTGTTCTTTCTCCTCCAACCAGGTCAGTCTAAACCCACCTACCTCTAATCCCTCTAGAATTGGCTATAGTCTATAGTTTTAAATCAAAGAACAAGATTTATACAACAAAAAACTTGTAAATAGAAGTCACTCATAGGGCTAGACCTTCAGATATTGAATTTAGCAGTACAATACAAAGCAGCAGAATAAATCTTCAGAGAGAAAGCTACAGAGTGTAGAAACAGGTAATGAGAAAAGATAGTGGCAAAAACATGAAGGGTGCAATACATGAAAATGGAAGAGTCCTGAAAGGAATATTTCAGCTTAGAGGTTGGGTGTGCAGAGTTAGGTATGGAGGAAAAGCTGCTAATTCATAAGTACCATGTTTGAAAATGTCACAGCGATATTCATTATTGTGAATGCTAGTTGAAACTACTTTATTAATATTAAAACTATTTTTCTTATAATATCCTTTATAGAAAGACTCTTGAATTTTTGCTGTGAAATATATGTGTATGTGTATATGTAGGTATATATATATATATATGTATATATACATATATATATAAAATGCTGAATTTTGAAGCATTAATCTGAGTATTTGTTTAAATAAAATTAAATATTTTACAGTATTTAAATTTTTTATTTTAGGTGTGAACTAAACTAAGAATGGATTTGGCACCATATTGTTTGTCCTTATATTGTACATGTTAATAATGTTTCTATGGTGCTCTATCACTAGATAGTTTACAATCATCTATATATTCTGTCCCGAAGATTCTAACACCCTTTCCAAGACTCTTTGAGCACCAAGCAGAAGTGGAGCAGATAGATTCATCTACAAGCAAAATATATCTGTACCAAATAAATAGATATATATTGTAACAGAAGAACTGGTAATTCATAAGTATTGACTTCTTTTCTAATTTTATTAGTGTGTTGGATTAATATATCATTAACTGTGTGACATAAAAGATTAACTATATTTTTTAAACCATTATCTGCTTTAGTTTGAATTTCTATACCTTTGTCAGTGATCTCTACATGTGAACTAGCAATGATACTCTAAGACATCGAAACAAAGGAAACAGAATTAGTATGTCAAATGGATATCTGCACACCTTTTTATTGTTGTAACAATCAAAGTAACTTAGAGAGAGGATTAATCTAAGTATATATGCAAGGACATGTATATATGTGTATATATATATATATATATATATATGAATTTCTAATTAGAATGCTGTACTTTTCAGTCATAAGGAAGAATCTACTACTGTCACTTGAACAATATAAAGGGAATTAACACAGCTGGATGGGACTTCTTCTAGTATTTTAAGTATGTAAGATGCACAAATGTTAAAAAGGAATATATTGGATATTTAGATGATTGTATCTTAAAATATAAGCATAATTGTTAGCGCAGGGCTAGGGTTCATTTGCCTACATCCTCCACTGGTTGTTGTACCAAAGGCAGGGCCTGCTGCTGAGGCCCGGGTCTCTCTCTCTCTCCCTGCTGTTGACCTGTGGGTGGGGTACATGTTAGTTAAAAAGGAGGCAATGTATAAATGAGACATTTTATTGTAGGAAAGAGAAAATAAGCCAGTTAAGTAGAGAGAAGGAAAGGAGAGGAAGGAGGGGAAGGAGAGAGAGAAAGAGAAAGGAGAGGAAGAAAGCAAGAGAGCAAGAAGGCAAGAGAAGAGAAAATGAGCAGAGAGAAGAAAGAGAGAGCAAGAGAGGGAAAGCAGAGAGGAGAGACAAAGAGTGTGAGAGCAAGAGAGTGAGGAGGGGGAAAACCACCCCTTATATTGTATGGGGCGTGGCATGTCTGGCTTGTGTTCACATGACTGGGCGTAGGGTCCAGCTAGAATGCTGGGAGCTTGGGGCATTGTCTGCCTGATAGAAAACTCATCTCCTGCAGGGGCCACTGTGAGGAGTTGTGACTGAAACAGGAACCAAAGACTCGGGAGTTATGACCAAGCTTGTTCCACCCTCTGCAAGCAGAAATTGCACATAGAGGTCAAGGGCTCAAAGCCAAATACTTGACTGAGCTTAAGTTACATGAGCAGACCACTGCCTCACACTGCCCCACACATAATCATTGCAGACATTCTTTTTCAAGTATGATTTAAAGAAATAGCATTTTGTTTTAATAAGGTAAATTTTATATCACAAATGGAATGTTTGTCTCCTACTCAGAGCCTCCGCTCCCCTTTGTCTTTGAGAGAGTGGGCCCTGCCAAGTACCTCCAACCCCTGTCACATCAAGTCTCTGCAAGACTAGGCACATCTTCTACTGAGATAAGACAAGGCAGCCCTCTGCTACATATGTGGATAATCTTTGTTTGGTGATTCTGTCTCTGAAAGCTCCTAGGGGTCCAAATTAGTTGACAATGTTGGTCTTCCTGCAGGGTTCCTATCCCCTTTAGGCCCTTCAATCCTTCCCTCAACTCTTCTATAATGGTCCTGACTTCAGTTTAGTGTCTGGATCTGTTTCAAGAAATGACTGTATTTTTCTCATTTTAACAGTTCTTATAAAATTTCATACATTTTAATCATACTCAGCCTCTGTTCCAAGTCCTCGGAGGCCTATAGCTTCCCTACATATCCATTGTTGTATAATCTTTAAACTAAAACAAAATAACACAATGACAACAACATAAACCATTACAAAACTTAAGTTATAGTTTGTGTTTGCTCATATGCTCTTGGATGTTTGTGTCATTCACACAGAATAGGGTGAACCTACCATATACTCAAGAAAATGAACTTTCCTTCTCCCAGTGGCTACAATGGCTGATAGCTCCTTATCTAAGTTTAAGAATTCAGAAAACGAACAATCAATTTCTGTGATAATGTAATGGTCTCTGCCCTCTTCCTCTGGACCCTCCTCCGTTCCCTTCTATAACCACACTTTTGCTTCCATATCCCACGTATTCTATCTCCCTGTCTCTCCTATCCCTGAGATCTCTTTTCTCCTCTAATGGCCCCCTTCCTGTTTTATGACTTATGTATACAAGACCACCTAAGTGAAAGGGCAGGATCTGCTTATTATGTGGACAGATGCACCATTTATCTCTTTGAGTCTGTCTTAGTTTTCTGTAACATAATCATTGGCTGGGACTGGATTTTACATTTCAAGCCTCTGTTGTGCAAGGTTATCAGGTGTCTTCTTTCTGGCTATGTTCAGAATAGCATTTCACTTGGTTTCTCCTGACACCTGGTTTTCTTTAGGTGACTTAGTTTCAGTTCTATCTACACCTGTAGCTTACTTCTGTGACTATCCTTGAGTGACTCTCCATGTTATAGCAAAGAATGACAGCTCTGATAGTCTCTTCTAAACGTGTGATTTTTTTGAACAACCATTCAATTATCTCATGTGGATTTTCTGTAGACTAGCTCTTTTATCTTCTTTTATTCCCTTATTTCAAAAGAGCACATTCTTTATTAGCTCCTTATGAAAGTATTAAAAAAGTAGCAGAATGAAGGGTATGATTTGTATGCTTTGCAATATTGTTATTCAATACAATGGTTGAGGATGATGCTACCTATAGAAATTGTAACAGGATGGAATAGCCCTTAAAAATATTCTATAATTCTTAATTTTCTTCTATTAAAGTATTAGCTAAGAAAATCTAACATAATGCAGTTTTGAACTTTAATCATAATTCTGTTTTTTGTAACCCTTAAGATTGATTAAACTATAAAACTGGATAATATTTTACATATGAATATGGAAATTTCATTTTATTCTTTATGTATTGTGATAAGTCTTTGATAGGATAATCAATTAGGACCTAAAATGATTCTGATTAATTTATTTCATTCCTTTGTTTCAAATGTGCTCAATTAATTATGCAAGAAAAATATTACGTGGAAAGATAAATTGAGACATTTTGATTCAGAGAGGCAGAGTGGAACGGCTTATGGTACAGATAATACTCGTTTCTCCTGTCATACATAAAAGAATCGTCATGTACTAAGTCTGTCTAGACACAGAATAAGGTAGAAGAACAGATAAAGAAATCTGGTTCTGACTATACTATGCAATGTCTTTATACTGATATCATATAGGTCTTGTTTGCTTTCAATTATCTAAAAAATCAGTCATATTGGAAAAGCTACTATTAAACCATGAAGAAGTGACCAAAAAGTATCTTTGAACAATATACTTGCCTAAGAACAGACCAACTCTATAACAAATCCTACCTGATTATCTCCTAAAACATCCACAATTTACTGTGACTTTGTGGTTATGTGTAACAAGTGATAAGCATATCTTCTGATTTCAAAACTTTGGGCTTATCTGTAGTGAGAGTACATTAACAAAATGAAAAATGGGAAAAATAGATCTTAGAAAAATAGGAACCAATTAGGAAAACTCAAAATTTTTTTCAATACTATTTCACATTTTTATCTAGTCATTGTCTTTTAAGAAAATACCACTTAGGTATAAAAAAAAAACGTTTGTATTTTGTATGATTTTGAATTATAATAAATTCATTTCATATTGATAACATTATTTAATCTGCTTATATATTGAGAAAATACTTGACTATTTGCATCAATATTAATTTCCAGTTATAACAAATGAGTACATCAGGCTACCTTTGAGTGAACATTATAAATTTCTCGGTATTTGGATGAACTGTATCCTTACATTAATAGGTGGTGAAGCTTTTGCATACACCAAAGGATTGTCCACATCCAGTTTTTTGAATTTATTGCACAACTGCCAAGACAGCAGATAAAGGAACTTGCAAGTAGATGCCTAGAACTTTGTTTCTGTTAAAAGACCTCAGAAACTGCTTTGTTCACTTAAAGCATATCATGAATATGTGACCAAGCCAAATAAAGCATACAATAGGTATGCTCTTACTTTTGTATAATGAAAAGTAATTAATTCATACAAGATTAATGAAAGTGATGCATGGCTGCTAAATATGAGAGCCGAATTGATCCAAAACAGTCAATGAGATAGACAGATCATATTTTATGAGAGGAATATGTAAGTCACTTTGAATGGAGATTGTAATGAAAGAAAACATGACTGAATGAAATACTTAGAAAATATTAAGATGCTCATTATTGAGATTATGTGGCAATACAGTCAAATATGCATACCCTTTTTATATAAAGCAAGGGGACAGAAATTGTTTCTTTACATATATTGGAACTCTTCAATGTATGTTTCCCCATTAGTGTGTCATGAGAATGAATAATGGAAACAACTAGTTATTATTCTGTGACAGTGTTAAAATATCTTGAATAGCGTGTTTAATGAGTAAAACATCTTAAAAATGAAGCAAAATGGAAAAAGTAATTTAAAAATGCTTGAATTGTGTTTGACTAGAGTAGCATGCTCATGAAAAATACATTAACTATGTACTTAAAGAACTAATATTTTGTGATTTTTGATGGTGATTTAATCTCATCCTTTGAGATATGACTGAATTCTGCTCATGATGACCTTTGGGGTATATGAGTTCAATATTATTATATATTTCCTGATATTTCAGTAGAGCTAGAGTAATCGTTTTATGTAGAACACTTATAAGAATAGTCCCTAACAATGAAAAATGACTCAGCAAATCATATAACTGTTTCGTTATTATTTCTGTTGCTACATTAAGTAGCAATTCAACAAAAGCAGAAAAAATCAGGTTTTATTTTGGGGAACATAGTGTGGGTGGGGAAGCCATGGTGGCAGGAACTTGAAGAAGTAACCACTTTGTGCACAGTGTCTAGAAACAAAGAGGGATGATTCTAGTGGTCAGGTAGCTTCCTTTTTATACAGTATAGGACCCAAACTAGAGAATGATGTGGTCCACCTTCAGGAGAGGCATTTGTATTTCAGTTAAAATAATAAAAAATTACCCGCAGGCACATCTAAAGGTTAACCTAATCCAGACAATCCCTCACAGATGTTAAGAGGAACTTGTCTTGTGGCTTATTCAGACTCTCTATCATGTCAATTGACAGTCTGTACTAGACATCAATAATATAATCTGTCCTTTTTAATGTTTAACTTGTATAGAAGAGTTTTAATACATTTAATGCAGTCAGCATATTCTCAAATATTAGAAATATTGTCTTCTTATAAATTATAAAGTATGTGTTAGAAAATTTTAGTTTTTACAGGAATTGATGAGAAACAGTGCTCATAATTTGATGTCCTGCATTAAATGCCCACTTTGAAAAGTTAAGTGTAATGTAACATCTGATGTTTCCAATGGTCTCTAGACAACCCATGTGAATGAGTCATGAGACTAATTGGAATGTGGCCCAAAGATTTAGAACTATTGATTAGAAGCTCTTAGAGAAAAGAGGCTATATTACTTTGGGACATCTATTTGGCCCCACTGGATAACCTGAGAATAGGTAACCCATGGGCACTAGGATTTTTTACTTGATTGCCAGTGGTTTGTGTTAGAGACATTGCCTTCCCCCTACTATAGATAAATAGGTAATTCTACTTTACCTCCATATATATATGTGTGTATATATATATATATATATATATAATCCCTCATAGATGTTATAGATTTGTTATATATATACATATCCATATATATTTTATTATATAATATATATTCTACAATAACAGGTATAAACATTTACATTATTGATCTTAGAATAAACAAATATGTATGATAAAATTTATAGAAAAATGCTACTACTAAGTATATAAATCCTAAAAAAAAAATACCACCAGGCTTCAGGAAGCTATAAATAATATATTATGATGCAAGTTGCTTTATCTCCAGGGAATGATGGAGGTTTATTGAGAAATCTTTTGAAACAATTTAAATATGTATATATTTGTGTGCATATATTCATTACCACAAATGATCATCTCATAGAATAATAATATCAATATGTTTAAAGTTGAATCAATTATGCACAGCTAAAATATCTCTATATGCTTTATAAAAAGTATTTCTTGAGTCTAATTTTAATACTTTTGGCCAAGAATACATTATAAAGGGATTAAATAGATGTTGGAATGTCGAGAGCAGTAGTGGTGAGATGGTTTACCTTAGCCACAAGAAAATACCTGTAGGTAAAAATATTAGAACATGCATGGATTAAAATCTGAATGTTAGGTTGAGGCCATTCATGATTCTACATCAGAAATGGATTTGTCTATATATGATGTGAGAAAAGCTAATCAGCCCTTGAGAAAGTATTAATTCCCCATTACATCTAAATTCAAAATTATGAGAAACAAAATTAGCATGTTTAGTCTTCTCAGCCTTGTCCAGCTCAGATTTGAATATTCAGGGTGGTGATACTTTAATGGTATAGGTTCTGATACCATCTCATAACAAACTCTTTTCTCCTCTGCCTCTTTTTCTCATTCTACTTTTCCTACTCCAAATACACCTGAGCTTTGAGTGTGGGAGTTGTGCATTAATCACTTGTTTTTACTCCAATAATGTACATTTTAATCAGTTGTGTTTTATGTATTGTCCCCCTCTGTTGAAAAGAGAAGTTTCATTGAGGAGTGATAACAACAATAGACATGCTAACTTGATGCAGAAAGTACAAAAGGCTTCCACCTACACAAATAATTAAGGGCAACTTAGTGATGCTGAGAGTCTGATAGTCTCCTTCAGAAAAGCACAAAACAATTAGTTATCCAATACCAAATGCCCAGCTCTAAAAGCATACATAAAAGTACCATTAACAAACTAATTAACATTAACAAAGTATCTGTATTTATGCATTTAGGTATATACATATATATAAGCATATATATGGGACATCAAAATTAATGAAATTAATGAAAAACAGTCCATGACAGTAACATGGGTAGTACATAAGGGATTGTTTTACAAAAATGGCCATCTTGCTGAAAGCAATCTACACATTCAATGCAATTCCAATCAATATTCCAACTCAATTATTCACAGACTTGGAATGAGTAATTTAACCAAAAAAGGAAAGAAAGGAAGGCTGAAGGAGCGAGACTTGAGAAAAAAGCCAGCGCCTCCGCCCTGGGAGGGGCTAAGTGCACCCGCCCCTATGCGGCCGAGCACACCCCCTCCTGTGCCTTATTCGGAAGTGCCACAACCTTCTGGAACTCAGTGCTCTTTTTGCTCGAAGACATGGCAAGAGGCCTCTGCAGCCTTTCCAGTTTTTGAGGATGCTAATCAGCAGATATATCATGAGTCCTTGGATTTTAAGGTTATAAAGTCCTTGGCTGAGTCCATCCATACTTACAGGATCACAACCCCTTTCACTTTAACTTGCTAATGAACAGGCAGACGCTAATCACACAGCTGGGAATCAAGCCTGGGATAGGGATATGCTTTTGGGGCAAAGTTGCTTTGTTAATCAACAGACTGGTTACTAGCAGCTGCCATGATGCAGCAGAGTCAGAACAAATAAATACCCTTTGGCAGCTAGCACAAGTAGGCTGCGAGTGGAAATATCCTGGCTTGTGTGTGACTTCCATACAATATCAAAGTATTACTCAAGCTGCTAATCTCTCTCGATAGTTGTTTCAATATCTTATAGGTTTTGAGGATCTCATGAATTGGCTGAGATTGGCTATCATCAGTGTCAACTCTACTCGAGGGGATGCAGGGCTGATGGATTATCATCTTGGATCACTTCTGCAATGCATCATTTGAAAGAGTGGGTGGAAATAGGGGCATTAGCTTTGACCTTAGTGAGAGTTTCTGTTCTCTACCTCTGTTGTCTCTGCCATATGGCTCGAGCCTGAAAAAGTGATCTTGCCATGCTAACACAAGCATTTACAGCCATTGAGGCAGGGCAGTCCCCCCAAGCATGGCTTGCTGTCATGCAGAAATAATTGTCCATTGACCTCTGGGTTATGGGATCGTCGAGTTCCGGATGCGAGGCTTAGCACTGCACTTGAGGTGTGCTGCCTGCAGTTAGCAACCTCAAGAAGAGCATGTCTGATTGCATACAGGTTGATGCCCTAGAACCTGTCTCTGTGGAAAAGGCATCGGACGGGTCTGGCCCTCCCCGGGAGGCATAAAGCCTGGGGTAGGGTAGTACAATGTCCCTGTTTCTATCATCAGAGATCAGACCTCTGTTCTTGCCTGTTTCGATGTAAAACAAAAAGGGAGAACTGTAGAGAGCCGTCCGAACCTCGCCCTAAAGATAGCAATGGCTGGCCGAGAGCTCTGAGATAAACAACTCCTTATTTGGCTTGAAGGTTGTGCTTCTGAGTAGCCTGATCTTATGTGTTTTCCCTGGCCTATGGGGAGATGACACGTGGCATGAGTTCATGGGCTCCTACTAGGGGATATAAGCTGTGCCTGGGTAGGAATCACGGGCTCATCTCTCCACAATGCTGCCTGTAAAGTATCCTGAGTAAACTTCTAAGAGAAGGAACCGGTTGTGTCATGTCTTAATTCCTGTTGGTCAGGGTTGGCGTGGCGCACTAGGATAGTGAAAACTATACTCAACAATAAAAGAACCTCTGGTGGAATCACCATCCATCCCTGACTTTAAGCTTTACTACAGAGCAATTGTGATAAAAACTGCTTGCTATTGGTACAGTGGCAGGCAGATAGATCAATGAAATAGAGTTGAAGAACCAGAAATGAACCCACTTGATCTTTGACAAAGGAGATAAAACCATCTAGTGGAAAAAAGACAACATTTTCAACAAATGGTGCTGGCTCAACTGTCAATTAACATGTAGAAGAATGCAAATCGATCCATTCCTATCTCCTTGTACAAAGGTCAAGTCCAAGTAGATCAAGAACCTCCACATAAAACAAGATACACTGAAACTAATAGAAAAGAAAGTGGGGAGGAGCCTTGAGCACATAGGCACAGGAGAAAAATTTTTGAACATAACACCAATAGCTTATGCTCTAAGATCAAGAATTGACAAATGGGACCTCATAAAATTACAAATCTTCTGTAAGGCAAAGGACACTGTCAATAGGACAAAACATCAACCAACAGATTGGGAAAAGCTATTTACCAACCCTAGATCTGATAGAGGGCTAATGTTCAATATATACAAAGAACTCAAGAATTTAGACTCCAGAAAGCCAAATAACCCTATTAAAAATGGGGTACAGAGCTAAACAAAGAATTCTCAACTGAGGAATACCAAATGGTTGAGAAGAACCTAAAGAAATGTTTAACATCCTTAGTCAGCAGGGAAATACAAATCAAAATAACCGTGAGATTCCACATCAAACCAGTCAGAATGGCTTAGATCAAAAACTCAGGTGACAGCAGATGCTAGAGAGGTTATGGAGAAAGAGGAATATTCCTTCGTTGCTGGTGAGATTGCAAGCTGCACCAACCACTCTGGGAATCAATTTGGCTGGTCCTCAGATAATTGGACATAGTACTACCAGAGAACCCAGCAATACCACTCCTGGGCATATACCCAGAAGATGCTCCAACATGCAATAAGGACACATGCTCCTTTATGTTCATAGCAGCCTTATTTATAAATAGCCAGAAACTGGAAAGAACCCAGATGTCCCTCAACAGAGGAATGGATACAGAAAATGTGGTACATCTACACAATGGAGTACTATTCAGCTATTAAAAACAATGAATTTATGAAATTCTTAGGGAAATGGACGGATCTTGAGAATATCATCCTGTGAGGTAACACAATCACAAAAGAATACACATGGTATGCACTCTCTGATAAGTGGATTTTAGCCCAGAAGCTCAGAATACCCAAGATACAATCCACAAACCACAAGAAACTCAAGAAGAAGGAAGACCAATGTGTGGATATTTCAATCCTTCTTAGAAGGGGAAACAAAATACTCATGGAAGGAGTTGCAGAGCCAAACTATCGAGCAGAGACTGAAGGAAGAACAATCCAGAGACTACTCCACCTGGGAATCCTTCCCATATACAATCACAAAACCCAGACACTATTGTGGATCCCAACAAGTACTGGCTGACAGGAGCCTGATATAGCTATCTCCTGAGAGGCTCTGACAGTGCCCGACAAATACAAAAGTAGAGGTTCCCAGCCATCCATTGGACTGAGCACAGGAGCTAGAGAAAGGACCCAAGGAGCTGAAGGCTTTGCAGCCCCTTAGGACAAACAACAATATGAACTAACTAGTACTCTCAGAGTTCCCAGGGACTAAAACTCCAACCAAAGAGTACACATGGTGAGACTCATGGCTCCAGCTGCATATGTAGCAGAGGATGGCCTAGTTGGTCATCAATGGGAGAAGAGGCCCATGGTCCTGTGAAGTTTCTATGCTCCACTTCAGGGGAACGCCAGGACCAGGAATCAGGAGAGGGTGGGTTAGTGGGCAATGGGAGGGAGGGGAGAAAAGAGGGTCTTTTTTTTTTTCCAGAGGGGAAACTGAGAAAAGAGATATCATTTGAAATGTAAATAACGAAAATATCTAATAAAAATATGTGATACTATGAAAACAGTTAAGTTAAACTTCTTTAATTCAGAACTTCAGTGGATTAATGTCCTGTCACAATACTAAAAACACTAGTCACAAGTTGAAGAAAATATTTTGAAACCATGGTCAACAAAGGATTTGGTTATGTGCCGAGAACAGTAGATACTCATAGTCGCTAGTAATAACATAACATAGTAAAAGTCAGCTGAAGAGAATTTACCGTAAGACAATTATTCCTCACTCATTCATAAGACAGCCATGTAGCTTCAGACTTACTAACTGGCTTTTGGTTACGTGGTGTTTTGCTATAAAAATGTTTACAAAACTTATTTTTAATAAAATATGCCCTAATCATGGCACATAAAGAAATATACACAAACACAGGAAATGGCAAGCTCTTTGGGACAATTAAACCAGGAAAAGACAAGTTAAACATTACTTATAACGGAGTGTCAGAGGTAGGGTTTTGCTGTTCATAAAAAAAACACTTTCTCAAAATCAGTCTTTGCTTTAGAAAGCTGAATATTTGAAGCTAATTTTGTATTGTTAGAATGGACTTGTTAGTTACCTTGTAGCACCAAAAACTTGAGAGAAATAGAATGATTACCCTTACTAATAGAAGGAAGATGGCCTGGGGGTTTAATTAGTCACAGCTGACCAAATTATTTAACTCTGGGATTCAGAAAGCTTCCCTTCCTGAAATGATATAGAGGTGCTGGAGGTAGCTACAGGTAAGATTCATGGTCCTTCCTTACTTTCTATTATAAATTCTTTTTTGTTTGTTTGTTGTTTTTTGAGACAGGTTTTCTCTGTATAGCCCTGACTGTCCTGAAACTCATTCTGTAGAGCAGGCTGGCTTCGAACTCAGAAATCTTCTCTGCCTCCCAGATGCTGGGATTAAAGGCGTGTGCCACCACTGCTTGGCTTATTATAAATTCTTTATTCCTTCTTTCTCTAACTGCTAATTCATAGTGGTCTATTTTATGGTAAATAGAGTGAGTTCTGTATTCTCTGCTAGCATATGTTTGAACATGCATAAGACCTCTGATTTATAAACAGATCTGTGACAACACCAATTACCTGGGTGTGTAGTCAGCATCAGAAGGAAGGCTACTTTTATGGGACTGAGCTTGAAACAGTGTAACCTGACATCCCAATGTGGACAGCATTAGAATTGTGTGAAACTAGTATGCTTTACTAATTCAGTATATGGCTGCTGCAGAGAATTTGAAACTTGCTTTTAGTTGAAAAAGAAATCTTAAAAAAGTGTTTAGTGTTGAGTGTGAATACAAGCAAAATATTTCCCCCTCCTGTTTGTAACAGAAAAAAAGTTTCCAATTTGAAAGTCAAGTAAATGAAGATAAGGACAAGACAGTACTTGGGTATCAAAAGTAAGCCAAGTTTTATAATCCATTGAAAAGTACTGGCTTTTGTCATCTCGGCTCAATGCCATTATTAACCTTTGCTTGGATCACAAGTACTCCATTTGTTCACCTTATCTTCATTACTGCCTCTGTATGTGTGCACATGTGTATATGTGTATGTATATGTATGTGTGTTCTTTCTTTTTCAGTCTTACTCAGATAATTTTTATAAGTATACTAGCACTGCCTTGCTGGTAACTATGATAGTTTGAAATTACCCTTTCACTAAAAAGTTGTTAACTTGATCACACTTGTACAATCTAACCTCCCCTGCCCCCATGTCTTATTTGTTCCCACTCTATTACTTGCTTTTTCTGCCTCTTACTCTTTCTCCACACCATGCTCCACATTGGTAGAGAAGTATGTATGCATCTGTGGCTGTCTTGACTTTGTAATCCTATCCTTCAGCCTTCTTAGGCCAGTGCCTCCTTCAGTGATCCGTATTGTATTCATATGTCATATCAATTTGATTAAAATATCTTTTTAGTCTCAGATAATATCATTGTCATTAATGAATATTACCTGACAAACATTTTAGGGAAAGAAATTCAAAATGATATATTATAATTAAAATATACACTGTAAAGTTATTTCACAAGATTCAATCTGTAGAATTCTAAATATGAATGAGTCCCTCAAATGATATATGAGATACATAAGAGAAACACTCTTCACCAAGCGTACAACTCAGAGGGCTTTGAAGTGTCTCATGAAGTTGGTTAATGTCCTTCTTACACTTTATACAGCTGTATTAAAACTAACACAGGAAGAGATGTCTATTATCCCTCAACAGTTCCAGCAAATGATAATACGTAACATTTCTCCAAAAAACATTGTGGCATCTTGAGAAATGAATATTTAAAGCCTAACTCTCACAATTGAGAGGGTTGGAATTATAAAATACCTTTGCAGTTCACTCACTTAACTGAAATGTTGTAGCAATCAGTGTTTTGGACTGTAGACACAAACAACCTATAGCAGTTCACAGACTTTGTTTTTTATTATAAGTAACAATATGAAACCCAAATACATTGTGGCATAGGATTACATTTTGATCCTGTATTTTTCCTAGTATTTTGAAAACAAAACAACCCGGGAAAAGATAACTTCAATCTGAAGTGATTAAGGGTTACATAGAGAAAGGCTTTCAGATATTTCTCTGTCATCTAAGCAATATTTTTTCCTGTCTCTCTGATATTGTTGCATTGAGAGAGGGAAGGGAAATCTAGGCTAAGGGAAAGACAGAAAGTGAATATGGAAGTAAGAGTGAGCACAAATCATCTGGTCACTTTAGCACTGAAATAATCCTCAGTTTACAGTTTCCCTCTTTATACTGTGTCTAGTAAAAGGACAAATGTGTTAAAAATTTGTTACTTTAGAAAAGTTATTTTGTCTAGCAGGATACAAGAAAACATTCTTTGCTGGCAAAACATTCTGATCTCACCCTTTATATTTTTCAAGTTGTTTTAACTTGTGTATCATTTTCTCTCAAACAGGGTAACCATATCTTTAGATATCACTCCCAAAACTGTACTGATTGATCAGTCATCCTTTGAAGGCAATGATTTGCAAGTGATGATTCAGCTGTTTCTTTTCTTTTCCAAAGAAGATACACACAGTAGAATGAGCACTGTGTACTCAGAATAACACAGAAAAGGGATTATTCTGTGGGAGTCTGACACTTGTGTTAGTGGAGAAATATCACCTTTTCCACATTACCAGACTCCACACTCTGATATGTACTATAAAGAAACAATATAGAGGCTTGAGTCTAAATTCTGAAAGATCCCCAAGGTTAAATTTTGCAATGGAATTAATTTATTCCAACATAACTCTTGATCATTAGGGTACATTGTCCAGTGTTTCTTATACATGCCTTAAAAAAAAAAACAAACAAAACAAAAAAAACAAACAAACAAACAAAAAAAAAACCTAAGCATCATGTCTAATACAACACTTCAGCTCTTTGTGGTTGATTTCTTTTAATGATGATATTTGGATGCTGTATTTATTTTGGGGTAATATTGTCTAATTATCTATTCAATAGTTAGAAGACAGACATAATATGTTGCAGGAATTGCTCAAAATCTGACATATTTCTGTTTTGTCAAATTAAGTACCAAAATTTTAAGTTGACTAATTATCATTTTGAAATTGGTGTCAGGCCAAATGACCACTGCAGTATAGCAGCTCCAAGGACAGACTAACCTATTGGAAAGGAATTAGGAATTGGAGACCTTCTAGAAATGTGTGTTCTGGGAAAGGTTACACTGTGTTTTGATCTATTCAACTCTGTTTTAGGATACAGATCCCTGTCTCCAGAGGACTGGAAGGTAAGTTTTTTACTAAATAATTTCTCTATAATACAGAATTCATTATTATAGTTATTTCTTCATCAAATCTGATTTTGTAAGAACTGACATTTTATTCTTTATGGGATAGCATGTTTTTGGACATCTCTCTGTTGATTTCATGAGCTTGAATTGGTCAGAAAGGAAAGCTTTCTTCAATCAAGTAATGATGAATAATATCTGTAGAATACTATGGATATGCATGGATAATTGTAGGAGAATACGAAAGCATGAACAATAGAATAACATCTCCGTGTGGTCATATTCTTGTGAAGAATGCATTTTCTTCCCTTATATAAGATGTCATTTAATAGTTTGAAATATCTAAATAAAAAGCAAAAGCAATCCCACCATTATGAATATTTGCATTAAAATCATTTTGCATTTTTTAAAATTTAGGACAAAGTGACATCTAAATTCATGATCAAATTTCCAGCAAAAAATAAAAAATATTGTTTATTTTTATTGGTTATTTTATTTATTTACATTTTAAATGTTATCCCCCTTCCCAGTTTCCCCTCCACAAACCACCTTTCCCATCTCCTGTCCTCCTGCTTCTATAAGGGTGCTCCTCCACCCACTCTCCCACTCCTACCTCACCACCTCAGCATTCTCCTATGCAGAGGCATCAAGCTTTCACAGGACCAAGGGGATCCCTTCTCACTGTTGCCAAATAAGGCCATCCTCTGCTACATAGGCAGTTGGAGCCATGCTTCCCTCCATGTGTACTCTTTGGTTGGTGGTTTAGTCCTTGGGAGCTCTGGGGTGTCTGGTTGGTTGATATTGATGTTCTTCCTATGGGGTTGCAAACCCTTTCAACTCCTTTAGTCCTTCCCCTAACTCTTCCACTGGGATTCCCGCGCTCTGTCTGATAGTTGACTGCAAGCATCCACATCTGTATTGGTCAGGCTCTGGTAGATCCTCTCAAAAGACAGGTGTAGCAGCTTCCTGTCCACAAGCACTTCTTGGCATCAGCAATAGTGTCTGAGATTGGTGGCTGCATATGGGATGAATTCCCAGGTGGGGAAGTCTTTGGATGGTCTTTCCTTCAGTCTCTGCTCCACTCTTTATCCCTGTGTTTCCTTTAGACAGAAGCAATTCTGGGATAATTGTAGAAAATTATTAGATACTAAAATTTAAATATAAAAACCAATCTATTGGAAATCTTATCTGTGAGTTACTGTCTATCTATTTATCTATCTATCTATCTATCTATCTATCAATCTATCTATCTAATCTATATAGCTATGATATGTTTAAGACACTTCTCTTGGGACTCCTTTTCTTCCACTCTGTTGACTTGTCTATTAGTTATAAAGCCCATGATCTTACTGACAGTGAAATCAGGTGACATCAATGGTTTCTGGTTCATCCTATAGTCAGTAAAGATTTCTTATTCACAAGAAATAGAACTACTATTGAGATCAGTGTCACCTATTAAAAGATTTTTGATGGCAGCAATAACATTCTATAACATTCAATGCATTCACTTAAAGAGATATATAATATATACCTAATCTAATATATATTATATATGTACAAATTGGCCTCATCAGTCCAAGGTTTACATTTTTTTCTGCTATGCTGTTATTCTTACTTTTTGACTTAGTCTTTCAATGGACCATGACTATAAACTCATACAGAAATTAAGGTCTGACCTAGTGATGTCAGCTATTATGAGAAATATAATCCTTAAGACAGCAGGGTCAGACTTGTACTTTTTTAATTACCTTGGCAAAAAATGAATAACAAGTTAGAAGGGTAATGGGTTAGATTCAGGAAAATATATTAAATGTGTATTTTATTTCCTAGGTCAGACAGAATAATCTGCTCAGATTGGGAGGATATACAAGATATGATTATGATATATAATTAATACAATCAATGTTTAAAATTATGTAGTGGGTAATATTTCCTAGATAAGGATTTATTGATGTTAAGTATCATTGTAATTAAATTATACTGTAGAAACAAGTCAATAAACCATTCACTGGAAAATGTTTATGTGTAAAAACATAGTTTGTCTTAATGGGAATTTGGTACATCTATTCTTTTCTGTTTTTTGTTTGTTTGTTTAAAAATTTATAATTTTTTTCTTTGAAAGCTTTGTAAATTTGTACAATACAACTTGATTGTATCTATCAACCACTATATCTGTTCAATGTATCCTGTTGTCCCTCACACTATTGCCTGCCCAATATCACGTCCTTCTATGTTGTCGTTTATGTTTTTAATTACTTCTGAGAAAAATTAATGCTTCTCACATGTGTATAGGTATGGGGTCTTCTACTAGGACATGGGTAACCATGCAGTGGTTGCATACCCAAAGGAGAGTACTCCTTCCTCCTCAAGCAGTAATCGACTATCAATAGTTCCTCCTTCAAGTGTAAAGACTACAGAGCCTTTGCCTCATCCACTCTGACATTTTGACTGGTTTCATCTTACACAAATTTGGTGCAGATTACTATAGCTACTGCAAGTTAATGCATGCTACAGCCACCTTAGGTCCAGAAATCAGAATTTTACATCTCTCTTGCTCATCAGCCAGCTCTTACATCCTTTACACCTTCCTTCTCAATGTTCCCCGGGCTTTGCATGGCAGAAAGTATTGATGTAAATGATTTATGCACTTGTGGATATTCATAGGTACATATAAGTGACCATGGCCACTTATGAATTGCTGTGTGACCAAATCACTTTCAAAAGCTTTTGACCAAGATCAAGAACAACATAAATCTATGGATGCAAACCTAACATTTCAAAGTGTATGTGACAACATGACATTTATCGAATCAGCAACAGTACCTTCTATCCTCAAGATTGTGATCTTCCCAGTTTTGGAGTAGGTTTACAATCCCAATCATGAAATACCTCTTACGGAGTAGACCTCTTATACAATCCTACCCATGCAACCATTATTCAACTATCACACCAGTAATCACTTCTCACCAGGTAAGTTGGTACTGTTATGTGCCAAGTGATGATGAAGCTATTGATGTCTTTCCTCCCGCAGTTCACTGTATAACATATTCTGGAAGTATATAAACTAACTAGCAAGGTGAGTGAGCATTTCATTGTTAGTTTGAAGTTGATGTCATTCTGCCCTGTATCCATACTTTTTGGTTTCTTAGCAACATTTAGTCTGGATATTCCACCAACAAAAACTCACAAGTGGCATCCTATTTCTGGAACTGGCACTAAGAATTTCATTTAATAACTCATGTCTTCTCTAAATACCACTGCTCTGTTTGCATGTGTTTTGATATTTTATTTGCTATTTTAATTAGGATTTCGTTGTTTTGAAAAGAATTTATGACCAAGGCAAAGTTTTTTTTAAACTTTTATTGCATTACAATGAGAAAAGTTACATGATTTCAATTTATCTGAATTTGTTAACATTTAAAAACATATTTTAAGTAAATAGAATTCAATCACATTCTTGTTTCCCTTTTGTACCACTACTCATCCCAGAGACCCCCCTTCAATACCTACAATATCCTTTTGTCATATTCCTTAAAGTTTATAAAATATTATAACAATACAAATAAGTATTATAAAAGTTTTTTGATATAAAACAACAGTCAATTTAACACTCTTATGTAGATGCTCGTCTATAGCAATACTGAAAATACATAGTTCTCAATATAAATTTTAAATAACTCCAAACATATTACTGTATACTTCAAGATAATACATCACTACTGGTATTTTCCTAAATGAACATAAATATATAAAGTCTTTTTGTTTGTTTTGCATTTAGTAGAGTTTAAAATCTTGGCTCTTACTAAGGTACAAGCCCAAAATAAGAACAATTTTTAGACATTGGATTTCATTGTAATAAGGCTATACTTCAATGACCCTCAAATCACCAATGGATTTTACCTCCCTAGTAGCTGAGCTGAGAGTTGATAGTTCTGCTGCACCAAGAAATGAATTGTAGGCTCGATTTTTGGATACAGATATCCTGCTATGGTCAAAGCTATTTGACTTGAGTGAGTGACTTTATTCTCAGCCCACAGAGAACAGGTTACATTTATTTAAGAAATGGTGTAGGTATTAAGATCCTTTTTGCTTTTTGCATTTTCTTTGACTGTTGTGTCAATGTTTTCTATGGTGTCTTCTGCCCT
>JADRCD010203625.1:3430-13937 GCA_019843815.1 Montemys delectorum
TCTCTCTCTCTCTCTCTCTCTCTCTCTCTCTCTCTCTCTCTCTTTTTCTCCCACATCCTTCCTGTCCAATATTTACAGTTCTTATCCCTACTTGCCCTCTGTTCATTGAACCCTTTATAATTCTCTCTCTCTCTCTCTCTCTCTCTCTCTCTCTCTCTCTCTCTCTCTCTCTCACACACACACACACACACACACACACACACACACACACACACACACACATAAAAAAAAAAGCAGTGGCAGCATCAAAAATACCAGGTGTGTTAGTCCCTAGAGATGGGTGTGTGTAAATATCCCATTGGTCCAAAAGCCCTGCTTCAAAAATTCATTTCTTCAGTAAAGTTTGACAGAGCAGAGGACTTCACAGAAAAACTTGAACATCTCTACCAGGCTGTAACCCAGCTCTGAGAGCAGCATTGAGGGGGATAAGGGTGTGGACCTCCTGCTCTGGCTGTTGGAGTCTTTGTGCGTATTCTTTACTTTTTGCTGCACACAGTGGAGAGGAGGGAGGCTGCCCTCCACAGCTACACTCCTGGAAAGAGGAGCCTTGCCTCTTCTCTCCAGAATCTGAACCTTGCCCTCCTGCTCCACTGTGCTGATCTCTGTCAATAAGAAGTTGAGGGATCCACCACTCCAAAAAGACACTTAGTCTGCCAAGAGCCAAGAACTGAAAGTTTCACACCCTGATCCGGCTTCAGGATCTCCAGCAGGTGAGCATGCTGTTTCTTTCTGTCTCTCAGATGTGGCTGGGAGCCAAAGCTTCTTGTGACATCCATGGATATCCTCATGGTTCAGATAATTGGATGCGCAAAAGCTCTGTCCAGCATGTCAGAGAGAACAAGGCCACCCACCACCAGGATTTATAACTTCTTTCAGCCTTGTTGGGTCTTACCCTTCAAGGGCATCAGCATACCTGGAGAAGGTAAGAATTATATAGAAATAATATAAACCAGGAAAAAAAAAAAAAGAAATGAGAAGCATATTCTACAGGGCATCATGGGAAATTTTAATAAACTAAGTAAAGGCCGCTGAATGACAACCTACAAGTTGAAAATAGTGTAAGAACAATAAAAGTCAGTGCCCAAATTGTATATTATACTTCCAAGAAGGAATCTTGCTATGTAGAGATGTAAAAAAAAAAATGTAGCTATGAAAAGTACCAAGAAGAAAACATCCAGTATGGAGGACCGCTCATCCACAGAAGAGAAGGTTAGGGTAACGTTGGCAAGGACTTATGAAGTGCTGGCTCTGGACTTTGCCTGAACTGAGGACACACAGCTCCTCCCACCCTGAGGAGACTGCTGTGCCTGCCATTCCTGGGGCACCAGTCCTGGTGAAGCCAGCACACTCACCAGGCAGGGAGGCATTGAGAAGCAGATTCCTCCTAAGATTTTAAAAACTGACTTTCAACTTGGGATCTCAAACCAGGGGCTGGGGCTTTCAGAGAGGCTCTAAAGTGGCAGTTCTCTGAGGTAAGCCTGAAGGGAGCCACCAGTCAGCCCCAAGGACCTAAAGGACTGAGATGAGGGATTTCACTCTATGTGTAGTATGAGCGAAGATGAGGCTTCATGGATATGCCAAAGCATCCCTCAGAGAGGACCAGCAAGCTTCCCACTGCCCATGCTCCCAAGACCACTTAACTTGTAGAAATGTTGTCAATTCTTGTGTGTGAGAACACTGTGATTTGTGCTCTGTGCATGGGTCTCTTATTGAAATGTGTCACCCTGTGTTTATCTCCTGAGTTTTCTTGATGTACCCTCCAGTATCAATAGGCTGGAGACACCCTGGGGCCATCCTTTCTGCATCCCCTCCAATCTGTATGATCCCAGTTCCGTTGCTCCTGTTGGGCCAGGCCTCCTCCTGCCACTGTTCTTGCTTGGAGAGGAGCTCTGAAGCCTGCCTCATACTCAATGAAACTGAAGGCTGTGGAAGCACCTTGATGGGAAGAACACCCCGAGGAGCCCTTCAGCAGAATGCTGAGACAAAGGGCTGAGTGGAATTCTGGGAAAGGAGAGGACATGGGACTGGAGAAAAGAGTGTCTATAGAGAGGAGTCATTCCTGAGGCATCTATGTTTGGGGCCTGGGATCCAGCAAAGTCAGTCTCACGGAAATAAAGTATGCTTTGGCTGTCTCACACTTTTGTCCCTTCTCTAGGGAACAGGAACCCTGCTGGGGGTGGGATGGGACAGTGATGAGAACTCTGGCAGATTTCACAGCCTGAGGGATGAAAGGCAACATCTACTCAGGGCTGGGATGGCACAGATATGGGCTGGCGAGATCTGGGATGTGTTTCCAGACTGGGAAACAGGAATTTGGGGTGGGATTGTGTGGCAGCACCAACAATGTCACCCATGAATACACAGGTATCAGTTCAAGCTGTCCATGGAGAAGATGACAAGACAGTTAGATGTATAAGAGATGTCCTGAAGATAAGGTCAAGGCAGATCATGTGGGAAGAGAAGAGGATCAAGGTAGTGGCACAGTGGAAGACAAGGGAGAACATTAGACCACCACATGGATGGAGATAGGATATGGAGGTTTGAATGAGAAACATCTGCTATGGGCTTGGGTGTTTAAACATTTGGTTCCTGTGATACTTTGTATATGTTTGGCCCATGGAGTAGCACTATTAGGAGGTGCAGTCTTGTTGAAGTAGATGTGTCACTGTGAACGTGGGCTTTAAGACCCTAGCCCTAGCTGCCTGGAAGTCAGTATTCTGCTAGCAGCCTTCAGATAAAGATGTAGAACTCTCAATTCTGCCTGCACTGTGTCTGCCTGGATGCTGCCATACTCCCACCTTGATGATGATGGACTGAACCTATGAACCTGTAAACCAGCCCGAATTAAATGTTGTCCTTATAAGAGTTGCCTTGGTCATGGTATCTGTTCACAGAGGTAAAACTCTGAGACAGTCCCCAACTGGGTTGCTATTTGGGGAGGTTGTCGAACCTTTGAGAGGTGGAGCCCTGCTAGAGGATGTACATCACTGAGGGCAGGGTTCTATGGATTCTAACCCTCTGGAACTATTAGTCCATATCATAGTCCCAAATGAATATTTTGTTCTATAAGTTACCTTGGTCATAGTGTTTTATCACAACAACAGAGAAGTAAACTAACGAGAAGGGGAAGAGAAACCCAGGTCATACAGAGACGACTCAAGAGAAGCTCATGTTCGCTTTAGCAGAAATGGTCAAGCTGGCACGGGACATGTTCGGTGCCCGCCTAGAGGAAGAAGGTGCCCACATTTGAATGACAGGCCCAAAGTGCTACACCTGGGCTGGTGGGAGGGGCTGTCAGCCCATGGCACTCCTCACCCATATATTTCTCCAGGGAGACCTGTGCCATACACCTGCACAACTGCCCAAAGACCTCTGCATTTGCAAACGATGCAGGAAACCCCTGCAGATTGGAAACATCAGTGGCTATCACTTGAGCAGTGTCACCTGCTTCCCACTGCTGGGCTACCTCCCACAGGCAGTGCCACCAAGGGAGCCTGAGATGCTGCAAACACACTTGCAGTGGCAAAGAGAGGGCAAGAGGAAAGCAGACACAGCTGTCCAATAAGTTATCTGAAATGAACAATGAAGATGCTCCTTTGTAAATTAAGATATCTTAGAGACAGGCCCCTAGATAAGCGTCAAGGAATCCACAAATTCCTTTCAAGATCTTCACCTCTCACATTCTTTCTGCAGAATAGGGGAGGGGATACATATGATTGTTCTCTAAAACAATCATTAACCCTATGCTATCTAAGAAAAGAGGAGGCAGTGGATTGTCTCTAAGAGAGGGCTGAGAAGCCTGAGGTCTTCTAAACACAGCGAGAGGTAGACGAGCCCCAGAAGAAGCAGCCTGGCTGCCAGGAAACAGTTTTTGGAATAAAATCATACTTCCTCTCAGGTACCTCAGTGATTTAAAGCTTTAGACAAAACCACTGGATTCATGGCAAAGGGGTGTGCTCACTCTTCTCCATAGAAAGACATGTCCCTTGAATAAGCAACAGCAGTGCCTTAGTTATAGGTCAACAGGTAACACAAGGCATAGGAAACAAATGTTGAGACACAAAGATGTTCTCATTTGCTCCAGCAATGTGTAACAGGCATCTCAGAGATATTCATTCCAGTAGCCATAGCAGGGCTTGGTAGTATGCTCCCCTGGGCTCCTTCAATCCTTTTGGTACAAGAGTAATCAGACCTCCTCAGTGATGAACCCCAGAATGATAGTTCAGTCAGGGCCTTGAGCACAGGTAGATGAGATGGGGACACATGGAGAATGTCCCTCTCCATCTTCCAGGGTAAATGAAGCATCTGGCCCCACAGCCAGCACTCTAAAACACCAGCACTTATTTCTACCCAGTTCAGGAGAGCAGAGGGGAGGGAAGGAGCCCGAGGATCCGCAGCCTCACGACACAGGGGCTCACAGATGTCACCCTGGCTTCCCTCTCAAGCAGCCCAGCTTGAGAGGAGAAAAGATGGCTAAGGAGCAAGAAGTGACAGAGGACCTCAGAGGCAAATACTGGTGCTGCTTATTTGGCTAGCTCCTGAGTCTAGTCAGGGTCAAGCCTGGGCTCTTTGCACTGCATTTCCTCCTTTTCTCTTCTGCCTTTTTAATTTTTGTTTTTAATTTCAAAAATATTTATTAGATATTTGAAAAAATGTGTACATGTTTTGACCATACTCACCCTCCCACCATCCAGCACTTCCTAGATCCACCCGCCTTCCCCAGCCACCCAACTTTATGTCCATCCTGAAGTCCTACTCCTATCCCAGGAGCTATTGGCAGTCGATGGGAGCTGGAAGAGGGTCAGTCAGTTTTCTCTAAGAGTACATTCTTTGGTGAGTCAACCATACTCCAAGGGAGGATCACTCATCCAAAAACCCCTTTTTATTTCCAGTTCATTATGTTCTCCACTCTTTAATCCAACACAGCTCCTGTCCCTGAAATACCCTTCCTAACTTCTCCTTGCTGAAATGTCACCTTCCCTGTCTCTAATAGAGAACTGGACATATCTGACTCCCAGTTCATTTGTTGTAACTAGCCCCTGGTCATGTGATAAATAAGGAAAAAAAAACTTTAGGGAAGTAATTGGCCCATAAGGATGGTGCCTTTAAGGTAGGATTGGTGCCCTTATAGTATGAACTATGAACTATGAAGGAGAGAGGAGAGAGACAGAGAGAGAGAGAGAGAGAGAGAGAGAGAGAGAGAGAGAGAGATCAACACATCTCCCAACCATGACATCATCTACACATCCCTCCATTTCCAACCCCTCCCATAACTCCAACCTCACTCAACCCTACCCCCATTCCCAATTACTTTCTAAATTGATTCCCAGGACAGGGCTTCAGTGTTATTCCCAACACTTAAAAGAAGCAGCTGAGGCGAGGATGACTTTGAAGGTCTGCTCCAGTGTAGTAGTATTAACTTTTCCTGTTGCAATAATAAAACACCCTGACAAACGCAATTTACAGGAGGAGGGTTTTATTTTGACTGACAGTTCAAGGGTGTAGTCCATCATGGTGGGAAAGTCCTGGCTGGTGGCAGGAACTTGAGAAAGCTAGTCATACTGCATCTGTAGCCAGAAAGTAAAAACAATGAATGGCAATGCTCAGTTCACTTTCTCCTTTTTATTCAGCCTTGGATCCCAGCCCAGGAAATGGTTAAAGTGGGTTTTCCCACATCAGTTAACTCAGTCACAACAATCCTTCACAGAATAAGAAACAGAGTGCTCAGTCCTGATGGGACACTATAACACTCTCTCCTCCTAACCAAGGTTGAGGATATCTTGGAAAAGAGAGTGGAAAGGGCATAAGGGTCATGGGATGGGGAGGAATGCTAGGAACTGCTGTCCTCTGGGCATGACATGACTATTACACATTCATAAACTCACATCAGCTGTGGCTATCTACACAAGATCAAGCTAGCTAAAATTCCAGCATAGATGGGGTCAATGATCACCAGCCCCCATGTCTTAATAAAAGCTATTGGCAGCTGATAAGTTATTCTTTTGAGGATGTGACCACTGAGAAAATTACCATCATTCAGTAGATGGCCCTACACACCCATGATCATATGGGCAGAAGAGAATGAACTTAATGAGTATTTTAAAAGCCATGAATTAGAAAAGGAACATGTTGGGGGATATGGTGATAGCTGGAAGAGGGATAGGGAGATAGATATGATCATATATCATTGTATACATGTATGATATTATCAAGAAAAGATTTGTTTTTGTTTTTGTTGTTGTTTTTTGAGACAGGGTTTCTCTGAGTAGCCCTGGCTGTCCTGGAACTCACTCTGTAGACCAGGCTGGCCCCCGAACTCAGAAATCCACCTGCCTCTGCCTCCCAAGTGCTGGGATTAAAGGCGTGAGCCACCACTGCCCGGCAAGAATAAGATTTTTTTTAGAGATAATCCCTCACAGACATTCTCAGAGGCTAGTCATAATCTAGATAATTCCTCCCAGGAAGCATGTCTCTTAGGAGACTCCAAGATCTCAAGTTGACAACTGATATGCAGCATGCAATGAACTCAGAAGGATCCTCAGCCATCACCATGAGTGAATAGCATTTCCCCTCTCCCCCATGCTTTCTGTATGCTTGAGACCACTGGACCCTCCCTGCCCATACAGCCTGTACTGGGTCTGTGTATTCCACAGAGTGGAGAAGGGCAAAGCTAGGTCTCCCTCAGCCTTTGCCTGACAAAGTAAAAGAATCATGTTAGTGAAAAGTGCTGGATTGCTGGTGTGCTTGAAGCTAGTCTGCAGACTGCAACTGTCGAAGGACGGAGCTAATCCCTTCCCTCTCTCCACTTCAGACAAAATATAATAGCAAGCATTATGCTCTGTGTCTCTGGGAATTTTTATGCACCCAAGACTGAAGGTGCCAAGATTAATTTCAGCTGGATGCATTTGCTGAGCTCTCTCCAAACACTATGATTAGGACCATGGCGACTCTTATGGCCAAGCACCTTATGTACATTAGCAAGATCTATCCCCACATGAAGTCAGTGTTACTGTCCTTAACGTGAAAATAATGGGGCATAGTTGAAGTAAGTTGTCTGAGATCCCACAGATGGAACACAATTCCCACTGACACCCAACTCCAGAGCCCTGAGTCTACTGTCCCCTTTATTCCCCATGGTACTGTTTCTCTTCATGTCGCCATAGTCTAGGTGGGTCTAACCTCCCTGGACAGATTTCTGGGAAGCTTGTTCATGAAGTGGTGTTTTCAGAAGCAACAAATCTTCATAGGATCAGAAGAAGATTCCAAAGAGTAAACTGTCCTCGTGGCTATCGATGTCCCTACAGTCAAGCAAGCTATGCAGCCAGGCCCTAATCATGGTGTTTGGAGAGAGTTCAGCAAATGTGTCCAGCTGAAATTAATCTTGGCACCTTCAGTCTTGGGTGCATAAAAATTCCCTAGATGATGCATTTCTTTGTAACATAAAGGGTTCGTTTAGCAATAGAAAAGTCACTAGGAAAGATAATACTTTTACAAGAAGCAACTTGGAGATGCATGCCCTGCCCTCAGGCCAGGCTTACATGGATACTGGAGGCATAGAGGGGTAAAGCAGGGACCTCTTGATTGTCTGTAAGAATTAAGCATACCGAAGGTCTTCCTGGGGCCAGGCTATACCAGAAGATCACCCAAAAGGTTGTTAAAATCGTTTCTGAGTTAGGGAAGAGTGGTGAAGTCAGAACTCAAGCAAAGGATCCAGGAGCACCAGGTTAATGGTTTTCAAATCCCGTAATCATGGTGAAATGAAAGGGCTTGCTATAGTCTAGATTCTTAGCTTCATGCTCAGAGTGTTTGACTTCATAAGTCACCACTAAGCTCAGGTACTGCATTTAGTGAGCACATCAGTAATTACTGTGCAGATGACCCATGGGACTGCTAGACTGGCTGAATTAAAACAGAAAATGGTTTAGAAAGTCAACGAGATGAGATTCAAAGCAAAGAATGAATTGTAACCAGGAAAATAGAGCGCTTTTCTCCTAGTACAGGGGTTTGTCTCTCTAGAACTAGAAACTCAAAAGCCTGGTCATGTGAACTTAGTTAGGAGCAAGGTTTCAGGTTGGACACCACAAGACAGGGGGTGCAATAGGAGGAGACATCGGGGAGGTGGGGTGACAAGTCAGTCCTTCTCTATCCCATGTGGCCCCATTTCTAATTTTTCTTCCAACACTTCAATATTACCTCTCTAATACAAAGAACCTCCATGTCACTCACCTGCCTCCTACCCTATTTTAGCCTTCCTTTCTAAAGATTTACAAAATCAAAATGGATGTGTAATCTCCACTTTCTAGATTCCCAGACAAACACTATAGCCATGATCTATGAGAGACCCCAGGCTTGAAAGTATCTCTGACTCAAAATGGAATTGGTTGGCTTCCCTAGATTCTATAGCAATTCTTAGTGCCTTTTATAGAGTATTAAAGTATATTTTTGTTGCTGTGATAAAACACCGTGACCAAAGCATTTATTTTAGCTTAAGGCTCCTGAAGGAGAGCCCATTGTGGTGGGGGAAGCCTGGCACCAGGCAGCTGGAAGATGGAGTCTTCAGCCACAAACATGGAGCAAACACAGTGAACAGGAAGTGGGGTAAGGTTGTAACCCTCCAAGCCCACCCGCCCCCCAAGGTGTGCTTCCTCCAGTCTGGCTCCAGATATTCAAGGGTCCACGGCTGCAGATAGCATCACCAACCTGGGAAGCAGTGTTCAAGTAAGTGAGCCTACGGGGGATATTCCTTATTAAAACCACCACAGGTGTTTCATTTTTGTACCATCCTAACACTCCATCCAGTTTTATGACCATGTCAGTTATTTATAGCTTTCCACCTACACTAAACTTAGATTCAGGTCCAAGCAAGGGGAAGGTCTATATATCAGAGCAATGTTGCTTATGTGGACGGTGAAGAAGAGAAAACAATAAAAAATAACCAAGACAAATGCAGTTGGAGTAGGGCACATTTCCTTTTTACAAGTAAAAAAAAAAAAAAAAAAAAAAGACTATGAACCTCAATGGTCCCCAGCATCATCCCTCTTCAGATAATGGTGTTCACAACAAGAATAACATTAGAGCTGTGCTTCAGAACTTGGCTGCACAATGACAACTAGGGTAATTGTGACATATCCTGGAACTCACCCTGGCAACAAACACTTACCAAACCTGTATAAATGTTCCCCTTACAGATCATTACTTGTTTACCAACTGAAGGGCATTTCTACACTCTAGAAATAACTCCAAAGATCACTGTGACCAAAAATAGAGAGCTTCCTTTTAGTCAGAGGACACCTGGCCCTCACCCTTTCAGTCTTGGATGCCCAGTGCAGCAAGATATAGCTGAGCATCAGGCTGTAATATACATGAAAAGAGTGCAGGTTCTCCTAGAAAACAGCTTCCAGATTGATGTGTCCTAGTTGGCTTTGTGTGTCAACTTGATACAAGCTGGAGTCATCTGAGAGAAAGGAGCCTCAGGTGAGGAAATTCTTCCATGAGATCCAGCTGTGGGGCAATTTCTCAATTAGTAATCAATGAGGAAGGTCCAGCCCATTGTGGATGGTGTCACCTCTGGACTGATGGTCCTGGGTTTTATTAAAAAGCAGACTGAGCAAGCAAGTAAGCAACACCCCCCATGGCCTCTGCATCAGCTCCTTGCTTCTGGGTTCCTGCCCTGTTTGAGTTCCTGTCCTGACTTCCTTTGATGAAGGACAGCAATGTGGAAGCGAAAGCTGAATAAACCCTTTCCTCTCCAACTTGTTTTTTGGTCGTGGTGTTTGGTTGCAGCCATAGAAACCAGAAAACAACTTGGGTCTTTAGTCTTAAAGCAAAAGGACGTCACGAAAAGACTCAGGAGCCAACAGCAGTGATCTACTTTTAGAAAAGGCCGCACTGGTGGCACAGAGACAATTGGGGGAGATAAGATTAATGCTGACCTCTGAAAGTAATAGGACATCTCTAGTTGGGCCTGACCTGGGGACTAAGGTGCAGGCCAATCAACAGTCATCAAGAGTCAATCTGAGAGGAACTGAAGTAAAGATGTAGACAGGAGACCTGACCAAGTGAAGGAAAAGGCACTAAAAAAGCATGAAAGAGTCCATAAGATGGATTGGTTCATAACAGTAGTAAAATTACATTTTTGAAGTAGCAACAAAAATAATTTCATGGTTGGGGGTTAAAACAACATGAAGAACTGAGTTAAAGAGTCACAGCATTAGAGAGATAAGAAGCAAAGAGAGGGAATGTTGTGTCTTGCAATTCAATGAAAGGATGTGTTTCAAGAAAGCTCTGGGTGTGAAGACTGACAAGGAGAGCCAGCAGGGAAACAGAAAGTGCCTGGGAGGTCTGGTGATGAAAACATCAGAGCTGGGCTTGATAAGGGCTGTGGAGATAGAAGCAAATCATGGAGAGTGGAAGAAAGAGTACTTGAAAAAGAAAGACGGACCTAGGGCTAGACAGATAGATGTCTCAGTGATTAAGCATGAGCTGTTCTTGCAGAGGAATTGGGTTC
>JADRCD010203626.1:0-19007 GCA_019843815.1 Montemys delectorum
ATTTCATTTATGAGAAAAAAAATATAAAAAATGATTGAAAGTTGTTTTTCTGAAGATCAGTGAGTTTCCAGTTTGGCTTGGTTCTTTCTAGAAAAGAGTTAGTGGTGGTTTTATAATAACCAGCGAGATAAGCTTCAGTGACCAAGTGCTGTGACTAGGATTTCTACCAGCTGCTATGTTCTTTGGTTAGTTGACCCTTTGGTTAGTAACACACTATGATTTTCATTAAGGAAAACCTTTAATTGTACTTATAGCCCAGAGTGTGGGATACTGATTATCTCTTGCAAGTTTAGAATTGTGGTTTAGGTCAGATACAAGATCAGGTGCAACAGTTATTAGCATGAGGACTGAAGTGCCTCTGGGAACAAACCTCAGAGGGACAGATTTACTGTGAGCACTTTGGGACTCACACTGTGACCTCCTAACTCCTTAGTCATGGGAGGGATGCTTTGGGAGGCTGGAAATGTGGTGGACAAGTGGAATCATGACCCAGTGAAATTTGAGCTATTTCTGTTAATATGACCTCATTTACACATTGGAAAATTAGAGACCTTAGATCAGCATTCAGTTCACAAGTTACTCATGAGAGTCATTAAGTTCAAGGGCATTAATGCTGCAAAAGTTTAATACTATAGAGACCTAATATTAACCATATTGAGACCTCAATGTGAAGGAAAATTAGAGGAACTAGTGAAACAGAACTATGCTGAAGGGCAGAAAATACTTGACATTAACTTCTTTCTCCTGTAATGTGTATAAAGTACACTCAGGCTATAGCATTTTTGACCTGAGCTGAAAGGTACTTTACTTATAGAAATGGGTGGCTGGTATTCTAAATAATTTATGTGTTAAATTATTTCATCTTTATAATGACCCTGTGAGTCATTATTTCAATGCTATCTCGGTGAAGAAAAAAATAAGTTTTGGGGGGCTAAAATGACTTACTTAAGATCATATGGATAAGGGGCAGGATTGGCATAGCCATGGTATGATGGTTTGAATGTGCATGGCCCTGGGAGTGGCACTATTAGGAGGTGTGGCCATGTTGGAGTAGCTGTGGTCTTTTTGGAGGAAGCATGTCACTGTAGGAGTGTGCTTTGAGCTGCTCTTTCTAGTTACACAGTCTTCTCCTGCTTGCCTTCAGAACAAGATGTGGAACTCTCAGCTTCTCCATTGCCATGCCTGCCTGGTCGCTGCCATGCTTCCTGCCATGATGATAATGGACTGAATCTCAGAATCAGTAAGCCAAGCCCAATTAAATGTCATCCTTTATGAGTTGCCTTGGTCATGGTGATTCTTTACATTAGTGGAAACTCTAAAACACATGGTGTGAGTGCAGAGCTGAGAGGACAGTTTGTGGGAGTTAGTTCTTTTCTCCCACCATGTGGCTCTCTGAGGTTGAACTCAGGCCCTCAAGCTTGGCAGATGAAGTCTTTACCCATTGAGCCATGTTACTGGCCTTAAAGTCGTAAGTTTAAAATTCTATACACATTCAATGAATTGTCACATTTTTCCCTTTCGGAAGAGTTCTTTCAAAGACAAAGAATTCATAAGCAGTTTGTGTGTGTGTGTGTGTGTGTGTGTGTGTGTGTGTGTGTTTGTCTGTCTGTCTGTGTGGTATTGAGTGGTTGCAGTAAATACAAATACAAGCCAAAGACATTTGAGTAATTTTAGTTTTTTGAAGGCAATTCAGAAATTGAAGCAGAATGTAAGAAAAAGGCTTTACATGTTCTTGTATCTCAGAGTCCCTTAATCTCTCCTCTGTAAGGTAAAGGCCCAGTGTACTAATCCCTCATGAAGGACTACAGCCTGATTTAGTTTCAAACCCTTTGACAGAGTGACCCATCACTAGCACCAATGGCCTAGCATGAAAAGGATTAACTTTGATCTGATGAGCTGTATTTTATAAATAGAATTAATCATGCTCTGTGGGGAGATGAGGTCATCAGATTTACACCGAAGCATTAATGCATTGGAGACATCGAGGTCACATCTGCTCAACTCAAAGGGAGAAACTTCTTTTTCTATGAAGGTAGTTGGCCTTGACTCCTCAAGTAGGGCATGCTTTATCAAACATGACACTCCTGGTGCTGTCTGTGTTCATTGTGGAAATGTGTAGAGACCCTGCCAGAGAAAAAATATGGATTTATTTTCTTACTATTATTGGTACCTACCCAAACCTATATGTTGGCTTAGAATTGGACCAACATATAGCTTTAGGTAGATACCCTAGCATTCTCTCATATACATTTTTGACTCAACTCTGTCTCAGCTGTTGTCACATACATTTTTGTGTATTAGTAATGTGATTACCATTGCTTCTTTCTTAACTCATGCATGAGATAGGGATAAATGAATTTTGCCTGTCCATCTTTTTGTTCATTGGGTCCCTCACATATGAACTGGGTAATGAAATTATGAATTGTTCCCATTACCAAGGCCATTAGAAGAAATTTACTCCTTATGTCTCTTCTGTATACTAATGTTAACATTGTTTCCAAAGTAGATGCAGAAGCCTTCATTAAATGGTACAAATTCCCTTTCTGAGATTTCTTGCTAGAACACACACTTGTATACACATACACAGACACACAAATGTACACACCCAGGTATACATGCCTACACACACATGCACACACACACATACACACACACATATACACACACACACACATACATACACAACCATACAGACTTACATATTCCACAAATTGTGTGGAATTCTGATATTGTAGAAGAAATGGCCAAATTCTTTCTAGTATTTCTTCAATGTCTCAGCTTTACATGTTCACACCCAAGAACCTGTTTGCTTGGTCTTAGCAGTAATGTGAATTTAAGGTCTGATTTCTTTCTAGGGTATGTTGTGCTCTTAAAAACATTCAAAGAAGTTCAACTTCAGGCCATGTGCACTTCAATACCTTCTAGGATAGAGTACAACGAGCTTGTGTGATGTGTGATCTCTTTGAACACTCTCTAGTCCACTTTATGGGCTCTTAACTCAGATGAGTTTGAGAAGGCACCTGTGATTTTCTGTCAAGGAAGGGTTGAAGGGCTAGGGCAAATCATTTCAGATAGCTATGGTATGAAATAGTCTTTTTAGATACCGAGTACTCAAGACCAGAGTTGTTATGGTTCAAACATGGCTTCTCATCTCTGCAAGTTAAAGTTTAAAGTATTAAGATGGTAAAAATTTAACAATGGGATCAAAATCATGTTTTAGGGGTGATAACAGAATAAGGTCATCATTGTAGATCTTTCTTGAATACAGGTGGTTTTATAGGAAGAGAGAAAGAGTCTACAGAAATGCCTTCTTGATCATGGTCAATCTTGTCTGATGTTGGAAGCTGAGCAGGATCAGACCTGGTTAGAACTTAGGTGGGGAGGAAGAGAGAAAAGTGATCCACACACACTTACAACTTTTCTACTCTCATGTGATGCTTTGGACCACTTGTGGGCTCTGGCAGCAAGAAGACTGTCTTTAATAGGTCAGACCCATGAGCTATAGAAAACCTCTTTTCTTTGTGACTTACCCACTCTGATTCTGTATCACTGGCAACAGGAGACAGATTAGTAGATGACCCCTACAAACTCCTTGAGCTATGGGCTTACCCCTTGAGAAACAAGGACTTCATGAGACAACCCCAAGTGTTCTGGTGATAGAAAATATAAAACCCTTGCACTTTCCCAGCTCTTAGACTCTTAGTGTGAGTTTAGAAGGCACCCCACCTGCCAGAGGCTAACTGCTTCCCAGTTAATCATTCAAGCACCATGAGGAAGGAGTTTCCTAATAATTCCCACAATAACTAGTGAATAATCATGGGAAATTACTCAAACGAGAAGCCTCAAAAACCACTCAAGGAAACCTAGGAGAGGAGTGTGCTAGTCTGAATCATTTATGCAGCAAACGAAAGCATAGGGCTCAGTTTGGCAGTGTTGTGTTAGAGCAGCCCCATGTGTGAGAACATGAAGAGAAAATGGGGAGAGGAGGAAGACGTGGAGAAGAAGCTTGGCAGAAACTGTTACAGTAGTTAGCCGATCAAGGAAATTTGTATTTTTAAATCTCTTTTCAAGGCCATTTTTGATAAGACAGATTTTTGGAGGACAGATGGAACCAAAGGCACCTGGTTCAGTGTCTCTGAGTTTTCAAGGAGAGAGCTTGTCTCCTTGTCACTGAAACAGGGACTTTATGTGAAACATAGCACCAGATTTCAGAGCAGCTAGAGCCAACCACATTTCTTTTGGGTAGAAGTGTATTGAAAGCATCCTTACAGATACTACAGTAAAAGACTGACCCAGTGAGGTCAAAGTATGAGGATGATTGGAACACAAGCAAAATGTTCTCTACTGAGGTGTTGAAGGTAGTGAGTAAAGCTGCTTGAATTTTGAACACAATGGCAGAGAGGATCTGAGCTCTCCAGTGAAAGAGAGGCAGATTTATCTCTGCAAAGTATCTACTTTGAAAGAGTACTAGAGAAAACTTCAGTGTTTAATGCTGACCACAATAGAATGCAAAAGAGCAAGGCCGAGTCTGGGTTCACTGTGTGGCCACTGTCTGGTAGCTTCCTGCACAGTCCATGGAACAGAGCTGGAATGGAGTAAGTGGGTCTTGCATCGCCTGATTTTCTACAAGAACTGTAAATTTTTTTTATATAAATAAAAACTGTGAATATATACATATAAAAAAAAGAGTTGAAGAACTGGCTGTGGGACAAGATGCTTTCTCTTCATTCTTGGAGCAGTCAGTAGCTGTGAGCATCTTTAGTTTAGTGCCAGGTTGCTGCAGTAGGAGACACTGCCTAGAAGTAACTTGTTTGATGTCAGCGGGCTCAGAATGAGGAAGGCTGTGGTTGGACACTGCAAATAAATCAGGGAACAGAGGAGACCGGAGCTCAGAGTTCCAACTGCAACAGACTCAGCTAGAGAGCTCTTTGAGTCTCTCCCAAGACTGTGGAGAGGCACCTGTCACATGTACTCATGCCAGCAACAGAAGTATCTCCTTTCCCTTCCTTTTCCAAGAATGAGTCAAGCACAATTAAACATAGAAGGACTGTAAAGGATGTGGAATGATTATGCAGTTAAAAAAAAAATCACCTGGCCTGCAGAGCAGAAAAACACTCAGTATATACAGGAAGTAGGTAAATCATTTTCCTGTTTTGGTTCAGAAGAACATGAAGTATGTTGAAGGAGAATCAGCCCTGCAGAAACCAAGTGCCCCTAGTCACTGGCTTCCAGCCCTGTATTTATATTTTACATAAGCCACACTGAGCCAAATAGAGGAGAACTGGTCAAATTAGCAGGATGTGAGTCCTTATTCCTGGAACTTGTTAAGAGGAGGGTATCAATCAGGCTTACTGAATTAGCATTTTACTGATAGCAAAGCACAAAGCCCTTTAATGATGACTTTGGAGTCTCTGAGCTTAGGCTCTTGACTGCCTGTTCCTAAGCAACAGAAAGATTGGCAGAGAATGTGTTTTGATGTATCATTAAATAAAGGCTGCACAATGCTACAAACAGTAGGCAAAAATTGGGATAATTGTGTTTAGTTTTGGTGTATTATGTCAAAAATAAACAAAGAATCCTTTCTGTCCTAGAAATCCACCCCCTTTCTCTCATTATTATTATTATTATTATTATTATTATTATTATTATTATTTATTTTTCTAATTTCCCCTAGAAATTTAAGCATACCATTTCCTTTTTTCTGGAAAACATTTCATGGCTTCCCCTCCCCCATCAGCTCTGTTCTCTCCTGAAAAATTATACTATATGCAGTAACAAGCAAAGGGGTCTTGGGGAGGATCTTCCAACAAACTCCCCACTGACTCCTTGCTTCACTCTTTCAGAAGGGGTCCTCAATGAAGGAGTTAGAGAAAGGACTGAAGGAGCTGAAGTATTTTGCAACCCCATAGGAAGAACAACACTATCAACCAACCAGAGCTCCCAGGGACTAAGCCATCAAGCAAGGAGTACACATGGAGGGGGACCCGTGGCTCTAGTTGCATATGTAGCAGAGGATGACCTTGTCAGGCATCAATGGGAGAAGACGCCCTTGGTCCTTCGAAGGCTTGATGCCTCAGTGTAGGGGAATTACAGGGCTGGGAGGCAGGAGTGGGTGGGTGAAGGAACACCCTCATAGAAGCAGGGGGAGTGGGGATGGGATAGGGTTTTGGGGGGGGAGCGAAAGGGGAAAGGAGACAACATTTGAAATGTAAATAAAGAAAATATCCAATCAAAAAAAGACAAAAAGAAAGAAAGAAAGCACAATTTGGTGGACTCTGGAAGTTTCAACTTGTTTTAACCCCCAGCCCTCACTATTTCCTCTATGGTGGTCCCACTGACTCCATAGTGTCACACGGTGTCTTGGATGAAATGGCACCTGCATTGCGCTGTTCTCTATTGCATCCTTAGGCTTAGGACACTGTGATGCTATATGATGCTAGTAGTTTACTTGCTACTTCCATGTTGACTTTGGTTCGCTGTCCAATACCTACAGCTTCATATTGTGCCTGACTTGGAATGCATATTTAGTAAACATGGGAAGAAAGCATCGTTTTCATGGTCAATCAGTAGCCAAAATGGACTAAAATTAGGCTTTTCTGTTTTCTACTTTGATGTTTCCCATGAACTTTGCAAAATATTAGACAGCTGTGGGGACAACTTCGTTTTGAGGATATATCTTCCAGGTGTTCTCATCCAGGGTATATGATAAAGACTAAGTCCAAGTATTTAGCTTAGATTATGAGCCATCAGGACTTAGGCTCCAGCTCTGTGGTGGATGGATCCACTTTTCTGTGACCATTCATGGAAGGAGCCTGTGTTGACCTGAGATTGTCTCACTTTCCTCTCTTGCACTTATCAAAGAACAAAGCGCCTACTTCACAGAGGCAGAGTTAGCAACTAGAGACTCAATGGTTCAGAAATGCAGATGGAGATCCTACTCACATGAGCTGACCTTTGAGCACACATACTATCTTTTAGCCCCTCATACTTTCCTCCCTGACAAATCTTAGCATTCACAGTCTGTAGTTTTTGAAGTTTCTGAGCTTTATGAGAAAGCCATGTTATTCACCTACTTCCATTATTAATTAGAATGTGACAAAGACTTCTCTCAACAGAATGGCATCCTGGGCTCCTTTCCAGATTCAATGTATTTATAAGGATACTGCATGTAATCTGAACTGATTGATCCCTCTTGTTTATTATACAATCAACTACAGCTTCCTCTCCAATGCATCTTCCCTGGACATCTATTAGAGAACTTCAAGACGTTTTTATGTCAAAGCCTCTGCTAACATCAAATTGGTAAATACAGTGGGAAAATTTTCAATATTCCTTTGACTTGTTACTTTTGTAGCATAGTAGACCTCTGACCCTTGAGTGATGTATATCCTAAGAATATTATGCTCTCTAGGTTCTTAAACCTTGCTATAGAATATAATGTCATCATAGCTTAATATATTTCACCTACAGAACTAAACCAGAGTCTTAGGAAAGTAAAGACACTTATAGATGTGAGTACTCTCTGCTGTCATAAACACCATGACTAAAAGCAACTTTGAGAGGAAAGGGTTTATTGGGTGTGCATGTCTTGATCACACAGTCTATCACCACAAAAAGTCACAGCATAGATTTTGTGTAAGGGTCCTGGAAGCACGAACACTGTCTACTGGCTTGGTCCTCACAGCCTGCTTTTTATAGAATTTAGGACCACTTGCTCAGGGCTAACCACAGTGGCCTAGACTTTCCCACATTAATCATTATTTGAGGACAGACTTGCCTTTGGGCCAATTTATGGAGGCACTTTCCTCAATTAAAGTATCATTTTTTCCTAGATGATTCTAGCCTGTACTAAGCTAACAAACATCATCATTGTCGTCGTGTAATCATCATCAACAACAACAACAAAACTGAACAGCCCACTTGCTACATGACAGTCCCTAAGTCAGCTGTAGACTCGAATTTGCACTCTAGAACTGTAAACATTTCTTGCCATAGAATTTATTTCTATTTCAATAATGGAAACTAAAATAGTGAAAGCAATATGTTGCAGAGGATGGTCTACCATTGCTCATTTCACCTTTAAATTCTTTACCATCTTCAGCTTCAGATCATGTGGCCCATGGTTCTTTAAACTTTCTACGTTAGATTCCTGTCTATGTGCCCCCTCTAAGTACTGATGCCACACAGAATATTGATCTCAGGTAGTTTCCCCTGTATTGAATGCATGTCTTGGGCCAACAGGCTTGGTCTTTTCATATTTCATGTAGGTTAACTTTCTAATTTGGTGGCAAGTAAAGTGAATATGCTAAGAAAATTGTGTTTTTATCAATGAGACTCTATTAATTCTCAACTTACTTCTTAGGTGGATCCTCCATGTGTCTCTGTCACATTCTGTATTTCAAATGGCCATTTTGTTGTCTATTTAATTGCTAGTCCCATATCATTTGGCCAGAGAGGGACACTGGTAAATTAGGAAACAGGAGAAAAGAGAAATCAGGCATTTATTAAAATCCTTTCTCCAATCCTTGTGGTAGCCTGGCAGCAATGACTATTCTTTTGTGGCCATAACTTTTCCTAGGTGGCTCTTTTTCCATGCTCTAGCTTTTATTGGCTTATAACACTGTGCTTCCTTCTTTCCTGCTGTTGCTGGTCCCTTGTTGGCTCCTATAACCTAACCGCGCCTGCACATCTGTAAGTCATGCCTTCATTTGAAATTGCTTCCATTCAGCCCTTTATGAAGTAAATGGTAGTCTGTTTCCTCTGGTCCCCTAATGACACAGAGCTAGTACACCCTGCATAAATGGGTATACATCATCTCCTATACTTCTTCAACCTTCTTGCTTACTTCTCACAATAATCTTACAACCTCTGTCTAAAAGAATGTAAGGGGATGCAAAAGCTGAGAGAAGAGCCCTATATGATAGGAGCAAATAGGAGGTGGGACAAGAAAAGCCATCAAACAAATAAGAAAAGAAATTATTACATCCTTTCTGTTCTTTGTCATCATTTTGTTTTATTTATTGACACACTGAGAACTTCTAAAACTTAAATTTAACACTGGCACTCTTTCAATGAGTGTCTTGTATCTATCAAGTAAATTTGATATTCCAAGTATGATATGTGATTCCTTTATGTTAGTTTTTCCTTGGCTTCTTCCTGCTGGTCCATGGATAAATCCTTCTGGTCTTCTAATTGCCCCACTTTTCATGTGTAGTTTTCATGTATTTTTCTCTTCAGAGCCTCGCATCCTTTGTTTTTCATCCTGTTTAATGCCTACATTAAACTCTTAAATCCCAACAGTCAAAATGGACTTAAAAATCATTCCTCTTGAGTGGGTGGCAGTGGCAGACACCTTTAATCCCAGGACTCAGGAGACAGAAACAGGTGATATCTCTGAATCTGAGGCCAGCCAGGCAGGTCTACAGAGTGAGTTCTGGAACATCCAGGGCTACACAGAGAAACCTGTCTTGAAAAACCAAAAACTAACACAACAACAACAACAAAAATTACCTCTCTTAGTTCCAGCATATAGCTTTTGTCAAATGCTACTTGGGAGAGAGGCTTAACTTCATACTTCTGTAAAAATGCCTTCTCATGAATTTTCAGGTCTCATGGTTTAGAGGGTTTGGCATCCACTAGGTGGGAATGTATCAGTTAGGCTAGGATCCAGAAGGTCCTCAGCAGTGCAAACACTGCCAGGGTCCAGAAACCTCACCTTCCTTTACTTCCTTTGACTGGGTCTTAATTTCGATTAGAAGTGCATTCTCTCTTCAGGGTGTGAACTCCAAGAATGTTGAAATACAGATACAGAAATTTTCCATATTGTTCTACAAAAGAACTACTACCTAGTGGTCTTGTGAAATAAAAATAGGAATAATTAAAATTCAGAGGCAGTTCACTACCAAATTACAAATTTGGCTGTTTTAATTTGGAATTAAAACAGCTAGATAGTATTCATCTAGAATGTTTTATATTGGCATACCAGATGTCATCCCCTGGGAGCATTCTTAGCAATTAAAATATATAGATACATTTTATATACATATATATGTATATATACATATATGTATATAAGTTCAGAGTTATGTGGCATTTTTCCTTTTATGTCACCAGCCAGAGGAAAATTTGAGGTGGTAGGATCAGTAGACACGCTAGCAAACTCCGCTTGTGTCAACCCTCTGTCAAAGAGAATAGAAACATCCTGAGATGTCAAAGCAGATGGCTATCTCAATCCAGAAAAATCTGAAGGAAGAAGCAGCTAAGGTTCCATTTGCCAGCTCATATTAGGACTCACAAATAGCAGCTGCCAAATGTGAGGAGGGGAAATCTGCCATACAGGTTCTTAAATGTTTTATTGACATCTCAAGATATCTCTTTTTTCTTTAACACAGGGTTGGCACAAGAGGAGTTTACTAACATGTCTACTGATCCTACCACCTCAAATTTTCCTCTGGCTGGTGACATAGAAGCAACAACATGTCATAACTTTTCAAGGGAAGAGGTTATTGCTTTGATAAAGGAAATCTGTTTTGGATTCTGGATAGGACGAGACCAAACACTTCTGCTCTGTTTAAGGAATATTGCAATAAAATGACTCCTAATGATTCCTGCTATAGATCAGAGTCCTACTCAGCCATCATTAGAGAAGGTTCCTCTTGCAGCAGAGGGGAACAAATACAGAGACAACTACAGGCAGACAGGATGGAGTGAAAGACCTTGGAACACTCAATCCTAACTGGAATGTCTCTATCAAATCTCTCCCCTTAGAGCTCAGGGAACCCTATAGAAGAGGGGCAGAAAGAGTTTCAGAGCCAGGGTGAATAGAAAACAGTAAGAGAAGAAGGCCCTTTACATTAACCTATCAAAGTGCATACAGGCCCACAGAGACTAAGACAGCACGCACAGGACCTGCTGGTGTATCCAGTAGGCACTATGCATACATATGTGTGTGTGTGTGTGTGTGTGTGTGTGTGTGTGTGTGTGTGTACATGTTATAGCTTCCAGTTTAGTATTTTTATGGGATTCCTGAGGGTGTGAACAAGTGGGTCTCTGATTCTTGTGCTTTCTCTTGGGCTCTTCCCTTCTGTTTATCTTGTACAACTCTGATGTGTTAGTTTTTGTTTTATATATTTCATTTTATTTTGTTATCCCTTAGAGACCTGTTTGTTTTCTAAAGTAGACAGAAAGGGAAGAGATTTGGATGGGAAGTAAGGTGGGAGGAGCTTGGATGGACGTGTAGAGGGGAGGGAAGCCATAATCAGGATATATTATGTGAGAAAAAATTCCATTTTCAATGAAGGGGAAAATCCAATTTCAGTGAAGGGAAAATAATCAGTCTGTTTTGTCTTATTTTATTTTCCCTCCAATTCCAAAACTGGCTTAGCTCATTGTACTAACCAGAGATCAGCCAAGATAACAAGAACTATTTATACATTTGAAGTATTTAGGTTTTCATTCAGGGCACTTCAGGTTTATAGGTGCTAGGCAAGCTAGAGGGAGAAGGAGCCAAGAAAACAATGCTTCTGCAGGTGTCTAGTATTAGATTTTGTGAATCTCAGGGAACCCAAGCCATCTTCTGTTACTATCTCAGTACCTATCGCGGAAAAAGGTTTTCACATGGATTTTTTTTGCCACTGTCCCAGCTGCCTACACAGCTCAGAACCAGCCCCACATCTGCTCAGAACTGCCTCTAGAGAATAGTGGATTCTCCCCCCTCTTACCTTCCAGCTCTTGTACTGAGTGTTCCAAATTAGCAGTTGTAACTCAGATCCAAGTAGGAAAACATATTCTGGGGATGCTGTTCACAGCCTCACCTCTGCAACTTTTCCGCAGCCAAGATAACAAGAACCATTTATGCTTTTGAAATGTTTAGGTTTTCATTCGGGGTGCTGCAGGTTTATAAGAAACAAGAGTGTGGAAAATATTTTATATCATTTCACTGGTAAGAAGGACATATTTAACACCACATTTCAAGTGGCATTAGAAACTCTAAAATATTTTCATTGCTTTTTGTAGGTAAGAAGGAAAATACATAAAGAAAAGGGAACAGTCTTTGGAACTGATGAACTTGCATGTAAATCTCTGAGCTACCATTCTTAGTTGAATGATCTTGATTCAGTCATTCTGTGGTTTGAAGTCTCCGTTTTTCATTCATCAAAATGTGATTAGTGATGCCAACTTCTAGGTCTTGGTTAGAAAAGTAAATGAAGTCGTCTGTGCCAAGCACCTATTTAGCATCATAGTGCCTGGCATAATAACTGTCTGGCAAATGCTAACCCTGCAAGACATTGGAACTGGGGCCTGATTAAGGCTGATAGCAGAATGTCTGTGGCCATGCCTTGACCAAATCATGTTGTTGTTGCTACATTTATAAAGGCTGGTTTTTCCCTGTAATACATCACTTACAACTTTCAGTATCAATAACCTTTCCTCTCTTAATCTGTTTCTTTTACAATTTTCCTCCTCCAGAAATAGCAGCACAAGGAAGGCAGCTTCTCTTGGAAACTGGCAGTAGTTGTCCAATGCTCCCTGAACAATTAAGTTACCTTCTCCAAACTTCAAGCCCCTTCTGTGTAAAATAATGAGTTGGACAGATAGGGACACAGAGAAGGTTGACAGATTGTGATCGGGTTTGTTTTTATTTCTTTCCCAGACATTTCTTTGACCTTTTAAGTCCCAGTGGTGGGTGCCACAGGGGTAGCTAGAAAAGATGTATATCAAAACAAAACAAAACAAACAAACAAACAATAACAGCAGCAGCAACAACACAAAACCCATAAAAGACAAGCTGAACAAAACAAGACAAAACAAAACAAAGAAAAACATGAACCTTGACATTCAGGCGATATAATCCAGCATAGTAAAGGACATTAATAAGATACATATCAAACAGAGCAGAATTACAGTTTATGGGCTAAAAAATAAGGTTTTATGGATAATTCTAATAGGCATATCAGAAGATCCATGGAAAGTAAGGGAAGAGAGACCTATAAAAAAGTAACTCGTTGTACTCTAAGGGAGTCATTTGTATTGAGACGAAAACATGTTGCAGTGCATAAATAACTGGTTCTCGCCTCACTGTTATTGTAGAACCAACAATTTAGCATGAGTTTTCTCTTTTTTTTATTGGGTATTTTCTTTATTTACATTTCAAATGTTATTCCCTTTCCCAGTTCTCCCAGAAAGCCCCACTCATCCCCCTCCCTCTGCTTCTAGGGGTGTTCCTCTACCAACCCACCCACTCCCTCCTCCCGGCCTTTGAATTTCCCTACACTGGGGCATCCAGCCAGCCTTCACAGGCCTCTCCTCCCACTGATGCTCTATAAGGTCATCCTCTGTTACATGTGCTGCTAGAGCCATGGGTCCCTCCATGTGTATTCCTTGGTTGGTGGTTTAGTCCCTGGGAGCTCTGAGGGAGTTCTGGTTGGTTGATTTTGTTGTTCTTCCTATGGGGTTGCAAACCCTTTCAGCTCCTTTAGTCCTTTCTTTAACTCCTACATTGGAGACCTCATACTCAGTCCAATGGTTGGCTGCAAACATCCACCTCTATTTGTCAGGCTCTGGTAGAGCCTCTCAGGAGACAGCTATATCAGGCTCTTGTTAGCATGCACTTCTTGGCATGCACAACAGTGTCTGGGTTTGGTGACTGTATATGGGATGGATCCCCAGGTGGGGCAGTGTCTGGATGGCCTTTCCTTCAGTCTCTGTTCTACACTTTATCTCCATATTTGCTCCTATGAGTATTTTGTTCCCCTTTCTAAGAAGGACCCAAGCACCCACACTTTGGTCTTCCTTCTTCTTGAGCTTCATGTGGTCTGTAAATTGTATCTTGGGTATTCTGAGCTTTTGGGTTAATATCCACTTATCAGTGAGTGCATACCATGTGTGTTCTTTTGTGATAGGGTTACCTCACTCAGGATGATAATTTCTAGGTCTATCCATTTTCCTAAGAATTTTATGAAGCCATTGTTTTTAATAGCTGAGTAGTACTCCATTGTGTAAATGTACCACATTTTCTACATCCATTCCTCTGTTGAATGATATTTGGGTTCTTTCCAGCTTCTGGCCATTATAAACAAGGCTGGTATAAACATAGTAAAGCATGTATCCTTGTTATATGTTTGAGAATCTTTTGGGTATATGCCCAGGAGTGGTATAGCTGGGTCCTCAGGTAGTACTATGTTAAATTGTCTAAGGAACTGCCAGACTGATTTTCAAAGGGGTTGTACCAGCTTGCAATCCCACCAGCAATGGAGGAGTGTTCCTCTTTCTCCACATCTTCACCAGTATCAGCTGTCACCTGGGTTTTTGATCTTAGCCATTCTGACTGGTGTGAGGTGGAATCTCAGGGTTGTTTTGATTTCTATTTCCCTGATGACTAAGAATGTTAAACACTTCTTTAGGTGCTTCTCAGTCATTTGGTATTCTTCAGTTGAGAATTCTTTGTTTAGCTCTGTACCCCATTTTTAATAGTGTTATTTGATTCTCTGGAGTCTAACTTCTTGAGTTCTTTGTATATATTGGATATAAGTCTCTATTGGATGTAGGGTTGGTAAAGATTTATTCCCAATCTGTTGGTTGCCATTTTGTCCTATTTGACAGTGTCCTTTGCCTTATAGAAACTTTGCAATTTTATGAGGTCCCATTTGTTGATTTTTGATTTTAGAGCATAAACCATTGGTGTTCTGTTCAGGAAAATTTCCCCCTTACTCATGTATATGAGGCTCTTTCCCACTTTCTCTTCTATTAGTTTCAGTGTATCTGGTTTTATGTGGAGATTTTCTAAGTACTCATACTAGACTCACACTATTGCATTGGAAGTGATTATATGGACAAACTACTTTATCCAACTTCAAGGATTTTCCACATCAACTGCTTGAATGTTAATTTTACCTAATTGTTATATATTAGTAACCAAGATAAATGATACTAGTCCCTGGTTCATCATTAAATTTTTAGTTTTTTTATTTCCTAAACTTTTAACTTAATACAATTCATTCCACACTCTTGCAGATACTTTGTTTAGGAATGTGAGTGGTGTTACCTTTTGTAAAGGCTCACCAAATTAAATTGAGAGTGTAATTTTGTATGCTAGATACACTGGTCATCATCAGTAAAATGTCAATTAAGGAAGCAATTTAGAAAGCAGGGCAGATCTCAATTTAAATGCAGTTTTAACTGTGAAAACTTTCGACCTACACATATAATTAAAATTAAGTTGTGGGTAAGTTGGATATTGTTCAAATAGTGTCAAATGAATTAAGGAAGTTGCTGCTAGAGCCATGTTTCAGAAACATGTGTGCATTAAAAATCAAAAACCACCAAATCTAAAAGAGGGCTAGAAAGATGACTTGACGGTTAAGAGCACTTGCTATTCTTGGAGAGAACCTGGGTCCTGTTCCCAGAACTCACCCGGTTGCTTACAGAAATCTGTAACTCTGTTTCTAGAGGATCGGCTGCCCCTTCTGGCCTCTATAGGTACCAGCCATGCACACAGTGCACACACATGAGCACAAACACTCATAAACATAAATATAAATAAGTGAAAACCAAACCTGAAACAGTCAAGCTACTGCTTTACTGCAGCACTGGTAATTGTGGGTGTTGTTATTAATTTTCAACAGGGATGAATAAATTCTATATTTAGGCAAGTCTTCCTTTTAAAGACTTGTGTCTGTCCCCACACTAATGGATTGTATGTCATTGCGAAAGGGAAGAACTGGTTTCAGGTTTAAGTTAAGGTTACTCGTTGACATTTCATATTCAACCAAGAAGTTAACTTAGATTTTTGAAATCCCATTACAAAACTTGACTTTATTAGTTGTGTGCCATCCTGAAGAACTTTACTAATTTGTGCGAGCTCTGTTGGTGCTGCTGTATTTCTGAGTGCACATGGCTGTGACCACTGCAGATGATCTGTAGTCTTCTTGTGAATTGCTCAGGCCTTGCTTTGTAATTAGGACAGGAGTTTTCAATTTGGGTGCTTGGTATTAAAATGGGTTTTCCTTACTACATTAGCTTGCTCTAGTAATGGATTATCATAGCATGTACCATCAACCATTCCACTTGCATTATCTCCAAATTACACTGAAGGTTTTTTTCCTATTGAGACACAGAGATTTGTTACAGAGTAAAGGAAATGTTGGAACTAGAAAGTAAAAACCCCTCTGATAATACTAAAACAGTCTTTTCTAGCTTGATTGGCTGATAGAAATAGAAAGCGAGGCTGATCTCTGTTCCAGAACAGTGGGATAATGTTGCTCTCCTCTTTACAATCCTTCTCAGACTTCCCATTATTTTTCAAGTTAAATCCCCACCATCACAGCTCATTCCAGTTATTGAGGCTGCTTTGCTTTCCCAACAATCCTCCCCCATGTCTTCTACATTCCCTTCACCCTTAAAAATACACCTTGTCACCTCAGCTCCATGGTACCTAATGCCAAGTGTGCTTAAAATCTAGCCTTATCAAAATACTTTTCTGTCTTTGATGATCCTTTATCTGGAATGTTTCTTTTTCCTTACTTATATTGAAACCTCAGTTTAGAAGATAACTCCCTTGGCAGCATTCTCTGAGAACCCCTACAAAGCATTTGGAATTTGCCAGAATATAACCAAAGATAGTTTTAAAGTGAACTTGGTAGTATATCTCTGTTATACTGGACTTTATATCAGGCTGGCTAAAGGACTGTTATGCTAGACTTTATATCAGGCTGGAGTACTCTATAGACCTCTATGGTATGCTTGATATGAACTGATTTCTCTATAGCATCTCCAGCTACTGTCTCTGGCATAGTCCCTGGAACAGAGCAGAAGCTCAGAGCTGTCATTTAGCACTTTACCAAGTCCTCTGTGGGCATGGACTCACTTAATTTTCATTGTGACTTGGTGATAGAGAATTATCATTATCTCCATTGTGTAGATGACAGGAAGTTTTTTCCATTTTCAAGATCATTTAGCATTCAATCAGATTGCCAATAGTATGACTCGAAGGACTATTTTTTTTTTTAACCATGACATGTAGTCTTGCTTAGATTCTCAGAAATATTTATTGGGTTAGTTACCATGTAATTAATCATCACCATGAAGCCAATGGCAAAGTAAACACAAGCCTTGCCCTGAATCTGAGTTGCCAGTGCAAGATATATTCCTTTAATCCTCATTTGTGTTATAGTTTGAGAGTCAAAGGAAGTGTGTCAAAAGTACATTGAGCTAATTGATCTGTATTCAGGCTAAATCTGGGCCTCAGTTTCTCTATGTGTGAGGAGATTAAACTGATGAAACTATTTTTTAATTCTTCAGTATAATAACTTGCCTTCAAATGTAATTAAAACCTATTCATTTATTTAGTTATTTACTTATTTATTTATTCACCAGGGTGTGATTTATGTGCATAGAGGTGTGTGTAGTCTGGATGTCTATGTTAAGCATCTTTCTCCATCACTTTCCACCTTATTTTTTTAGACAGAGCACACTAACTGGCCAGACTCACTGAACCATGGGCTCCAGGGTTCTGCCTGTTTCCGGTCAGGTTACCACAATCTCTGTATATATAGATGCATGCTACTGAGCTTAGGCTTTTGTGCGCATGTTGGGGATCTTAATTCAGATCCTCATACTTATGTGATAAGCATACTTTATTAACTGTGTCTCCTATTCACAAATAGCTATTTTAGATGGTTTGCTACATTAGTTTATAATTCAAAATTAAACTATATACTTGTCTTACTTCCTTAAAACTATAGTTACGTAGCAGCTAAGGTAACGGAGACTTTCCTCAGACATACTTGTGCCCACTTGCGTTCTTAATGTACAGTTACCTCCTCTGTGAAATCAAGGTAACAGTGAGATAATGTATAAGTAGTTGAACTATGTCCATATGTTAAGGCTTAGTTTCCAATGTTTCTCATAATGTATCATCTAGGATTGTGATTTCTATAGAGCAAACCAAGTTTAAATGAAATCTTTATCATGGTCCCCTATCCAATATTACTGATGCCTTCATGAAAAAGAATGTGTGGATGTAGAGACAGATACAGAAAGAAGACAACATGAAGAACCACATAGAAATGATGATTGTCAAGCCAAGTAGACAGGCCTGGGGGAGATTTGTCCTTCCTAGGCTTCAGGGGGAACCAACTATACCAATACTTTGAGTTTAGACTTCTCACCTCCAGGATTGTAAAATGACAAACTGCTGTGTTTAAGTCACCATGTGTGGCAATTTGCTATGATATCCTTGATAAACAATATGGCATGTAAAGTCTGATTGTCAGAAGTGAGCACTCTGTAACTACTGGTATATGAGTTATATGATAATTATTGTTGGTAAAAAAAATCATGGCTTATATTTTGATATGAGTCATGCTCTTTCTTTTCTTAAACATCGTAACAAAGACCAGATATAGTCTAATGATTTTTATAACAATTTTAGGGCTTGAAGAGGAATTATCTGTTTTTATAGGTGGAAAAAACTGAAGTAAAAAGGAATAAAAAGCCTTTTTGTTAATCTTGACTATGGTCTTTTTCCTAGATTCGCTGTAGAATTCAACTTCATCCAGTTCATATTAGATACTATACAGTGGATATAGGCAGAACATGAAACGGTGCAGGGCCAGCCTTAATATCTACTACATTTTATCAGGGAGAAAGGTCTATAGACCAATATGATATCACTATTGGTTATATATCCTATGATGACACCCCTTTATCCTCAATCTGAAGAAACTCTGGTTTGTTTTTTCAATTTGGCTAGATCTGAGTGATAAATTTTGATTGGTATTGGTGACTTGGTTCCTACTTATAAAAATTGGTCAAAAGATAGGCACATATTCTAGCTCTGGTCAGAAAAATAAAGGAATGAAAGAAAGACTAAGACTAAGATGTTACCTTAAGTCTCTGCCCATTTCTACACTCAGGTCCCATGTGACATGATGAAAGTCTTCTTGCTGCTAATAAGGAAAAACATCACAGGCACAGTGAGGATGACATCACAGGCACAGTGAGGATGA
>JADRCD010203627.1:6506-23758 GCA_019843815.1 Montemys delectorum
CTCCTCCTCCTCCTCCTCCTCCTCCTCCTCCTCCTCCTCCTCCTCCTGTCTCTGGGTCTCTGTATTATTCCTGTTTGTATTTTTAAAGGTTAGTTCTGTTAGTTCTATTATTTTTTAAATTGAGATGTTATATTTGAATCCATATAAAGTGTTTTAATCAAATCCACCCCATTCTCTCCCCTGCAATTCTTCCCCTATTCGTGTGCCTCTTCCCACATTTCCCTCCCAATGTCAGGTGTTCTGTCTTTTTTTTTTTAACCCATTGAGTCCACTCACTGATGCCTGAATGTGCATGAAGGCAGGCCTGTATTACTGGAACACAAAGAACCTTTCAGGGACCATATTTCTGAAGAACACCCACTCTTCTTTCCTCAAAAGCCATCTATTGCCAAGAGCTTCTCAGCTACAGGTGTGTCTTTTTGACCCCCATTCTCTCAGTCCATGCAAATATTTTGGATGGCTTAGTGATGCACAGATCTTATGCATGAGGTCAGAGCTGCTGGGATTTCAGGTGTGAAATGGTCCTGTCATGTCCAAGAAACAATGTTCCACTGCAGATAGCCATTACTTCTGGTTCTCCCACTCTTCCTATTCTCTTTTCTGCAATGGACCCCTAACTTCAGAGAGAAGGGATGTTCCATTTTGAGGTGACTACTCCATGGTACTTTAATATATGCATATTGACCCATTGTGGGTTTGTGTACTAGTTGCCATTCCATCTACTGCAAAATAAAGTTTCTTTAATGAGAGTTAGGAGGTGGATTATGGATATAAAGATAAGAACTTAGGTGACAGCTAATACCACGTCCATTTAACAGAAAATAGTATTAGGTTCTCCCCTAGGGCCTGTGCCCCTAGTCACCCAGTTAATAGTGCCAAGCAAAAGTTCTGTCATACAGAGTGGGTTTTAAATCCAGTCAGAAAGTGTTGGTTTTGTCTAGAGGATCCACATCACTATTGCATCAATGGGCATATCTTGCCAGGCCAGTTGTCACTGTAGCTTGCAGGGCTTACAGCTAGGTAAATTGCTCAATAATTTATTCCTTCAATTGTGTAATTAGAACCTCCTGACACCATGAAAGTTAGGTAGTAGGAATAAAGCTTTCAGGTTAGGACAAGCTTGACTTCTTTATGTCCTATGATTCCAATATGTGGTATGTTTAGCAGAAGGGTCTTACCATCCTGTTCTGGGTGGTATTCTTTAACAGTGGTAATAGTCTATCACTTGGGGGCCAATCTGAGAGACTTGTGAAGAGGTAATCCATACCTGAACTGGACTTTTTATTTAATGATCTGTAGCATTGGGGAGAGGGATTATCCCTGTTATAGAATAACTCTTTAATTTTCTTTTGTATTCATATATGTACATGTTTTAGGAAGTTCCTTCATTAATAAGTCTCCTCGTAGCATTCCAAAGGTTTTGCGCGTTAGTTGTTCCTCTTCATATTCTCTCCTCTCCAATGCCTTCCTACCCCCACCCCATTTAACTTTTCCTGTAACATAATCTATCTTTCCACCTCCATTATATCTGTGTTCTAGCCACCCTCTCTTGATATCCCCATGCCCTTTTCCCTGGCTTCTATGGATATTAAACCTAAGTGTCTATGAACTATTGTATGGATGGTCAAAATACACATATACATAACAGACTATTATTCAGCTGCAAACAAAATAAAATTTGGAGGTAAATGTATGGAGCTAGTAATAATTATTAGAGGCAACTCAGATCCAGAAAGAGAAAATTGCAGAATATTTTCTCTCATATGTATGAAATTTGGCTCTATGCATTTAAATTAGAATACCCATAAAATATTTTTCTCTTAAGAAATTAAAACACCATGGTTGTACTGAGTACACACACACACATACACACACACACACATACACACACACACATACACACTGGTTCAATATCATCACCTCAGCTTCCAAATTGTGATCTATTTCATCTGTAGAATGTTTCTGCCTGTATGTTCAATCCTAGTATTTTCTGAAAGACTTGGAAACGTTTATATTTTCACGTTCATGGCTCATGTTCCACTGTATCATCAAATGCATAAACATTCTGAGTTAAAGAGTGGCTGTGCCTCCCAAAGGACCAGTGAGACCCAGGTACTTACTTCTGATGCTGCTTCAGCCTATAATTTAGTCAACCTACTTTAAAGGAACTGAAACAATGAAGACCTTCCAAATAGGCTATACTGGCAAGACTGGGGATTGTTCCTGAAGTACAGGGTGCCCACTCCAAACTACTGTTTGGCTTCTACCCCAAAGGCTAGAAGACAGCTTCTTGGAGATTAGTCCTTCCACCACTCTGGCACCCTGTGTTCTCACCCCTCAGTATTATTGACTCATTGCTCCCGTATGATGACTCCACCAGCTTTGAGATACTAGCCAGAGACCAGCTTTGTTTCATAGCTCCTCTTTCATTTCATAAAACAAGAACAGAGATGAAGAGGACGTTCTGTAGCACACACACACACACACACACACACACACACAAAAAAAAAAAAAACTAAAATGAGATCTTGGTGAACATCTACATTGAAAGTATAGAACGACCAGTAACTAGGAGTGTAATTTCAGTAACTAGCAACCAATAATGCCAGGGGGACTAGAAACAAATGGATTGTAAGTTCCAGTTAGACTGGGATGTAATAGAAAGATTCTATTTCAGAAGCAAATGGCTTAAGATGTACTTCTATGGTTGAGTGCTTTCCTAGCATGTGCAAGTTTCTAGATTCAGTCCTCGGTACCAAGATAATATGAAAAAAGTGAACTGCACGCACACAGTTTTATGCATTAGAATGCCCTCTGCTTAAAAAATCATCATTTGGGGTAGGGGTGTTGCTCTGTTGGTAGAAGGCTTGGTTAGCAGCATGAAGTCCTGAGATTGACCCTAGTACTACATGAACCAAGTATGCTGGCACACAGCTAAAATTCCAGCACCTAGAGGTAGAAGTACCTGAACCACAAGTTCATGGGCATCCTTAGCTACATAACAAGTTAGGGGCCAGCCCAAGCTGCACAAGACCCTGGCCCAAAATTATCTTCTTTGTGAATTTCTTTTGAGAGTTGTTCATAATATAGAGTGTGCTTTAGCTACTGAGTACATGACCATGTACAGCAAGCACTTCAGTAGCTGGGTGGAACTGACAGGGAGCAGCCTGGAAAAGCCCATATCGGAGGCTTTAATTTGATATCATGTTCTTGTAAATGGGTGATGAAAGCTTTGCTGACTAATTCTGTGGTTCCTTTGTGGATTTTATATTCATAGAATGTGATTTAAGCTTGGAGGTACATTGCTAATATTATAATACATAAAACAAGAAAACCTCTAAATCCACCAAAGTCTATTCTGTACATAAGTTACTAATACTGCTCATACTCTATTAAAGGTAAATGTGAGTTCCTCGGTCACATGGGGGAGAGGAGTAGAAAGCTACACTTTCCTGACTTCAGATCAGAAATCTAAGTCAATTATCTCTAGACTCTAAGGGTTTCATGACCAGACTTTCATGAGAACAGAATTTTGTAGGAACCTAAGAAGGTGTCTTGGGATAATCCTGAGGACATTGGTTGTAGACACGTAACTCTGGTTCAGTTTACTTTCTATGTACCCTCTGGTATGGCAAGCAGTTCATATTATGATCCTTCAGAGCTGCCTTCCTGGTCAGCCATAACAGTAGAAGACCAGGGAACATACAAATAAATGAGTTCAAAACACACAGACATCCACTGAAGACAATAAGATATATGTCTTTTAACCTGTAAAATTATTCTTTAAAAGAAGGACACTAAACTGGAATACTATTATTTGCATGTGCCCACATGTCTACATACATGTGTGCAAATGTATGTATGTAAATGTATGTGTGTGCATGTATGCATAAGTGTATGGAGATCAGAGATCAACTCTTGGTTAACTACATCTTCCTCATTTGTTCCACATTTTATTTTTTAAGGCAGGATTTCTCACTGGTCTGGAGCTCAACTTGCAGGCCCGCCTGGTTGGCCAGTAAGCAACAGCCGTCTTCCCAAGCACCAGGACCATATGTGCTGCCTTTTTATGTCGTTTCTGGGGGAATGGGATGGCAAGGATAGAACTCATGTCTCCATGCTTGAGTTTACTAAGTTTGCTTTACTGAGACATAACCCTAGGCCTAGGAAAATTATTTTTAAAGGTTAAATTTCTGTCACTTGTGAATCTCTTCTTATAGACCAGGCCTTGCTAAATGACTTTCGAATATTTTTTCATTCAGACCCTAGCACTATGATGACTACCAATTTTCTAGGAGATAAAATGAAGCAAGTTGCAGTAACTCAAATGTCATCTAACTTCAGAGGTCTAGTCCAGATTCTCTACCTTTACAACCTTTGATCTAAACCACTGAGCTGTGAGGTCTCCCTACTGGGTTGACTTTGGAGACCTGTTGAAATGGAATAAAGAAATCCATTCTTCCACGCCTGAGCCTGGGCCAAAGTCCCACTGAGGTTTCTTTGTTGCTTCCTCTTGAATGAAGGGAGAAGGGAAACTGGATTTGTTGATTCTGGGATTGCTTCAGAAGAGAAGGCAAGTGTACTGGAGTGTGCTTTATCCTTCTGTCTTCAGAATATAGGGAGCCAGACTGAGAGCTTTTGGCTTTCTGCCAAATACAAGTTTGCTTTTAACTCTCCATATGGCTCTTGTGGTTATATAGCTGAGGTTAAGGGCATGCCTCTCATCTTCCCTGAACTTCTGAGTCCAAAATTAGCTATGTCCTTCCAACTTCTAAGTCTCACTTTGTAAACAGCTCCTTTGGCACAAAAGTGGCTTCCTGTGCTTTTAATCACTTTGGCGAACCTGTGAGTTTCTCCTGTTTAATGCCTGTCTGCTTCTGTTCTTGTGTTTTGGGGTCAGCTTCGGCATCCAGCATGATGGAAAGGAAAATGACTGTGAGCCCGTGGGCAGGCACCCATACATCATGTCCCAACAAATTCAGTATGATCCAACCCCACTGACATGGTCGAAATGCAGCAAGGAGTACATCACTCGCTTCTTGGAGTAAGTATAGTCCCTTCTCCTCCATGACAGCTTTACTTGGGTCTCCAAGGCAGAAGTTTCAGTGAGTTTTCCATAGAGAAATTAATACCTGGGAAGGACTAAGTTCATTTTCCAGTCTACAGTATAATGTTGGCATCAAAGGAATGGATGCCCTTCTGCTTTCTGACTACACTTCCTATCCCCAGGCAAGTGAGCAACCTGCCTTTTATATACAATTGTTGTCTCAGTTAGGGTTGTACTGCTGTAGACAGACACCATGACCAAGACAACTTTTATAAAGGACAACATTTAATAGGGGCTGGCTTACAAGTTCAGAGGATCAGTCTATTATCATCAAGGCAGGAACATGACAATGCCCAAGCAGGTATGATGTGGGAGGAGCTAAGAGTGTTTATATCTAATTCCAAAGACAAATGGAAGACTAGCTTCCAGGCAGCTAGGATGAAGGTCTTGAAGCCCACACACAACCACAATGAGACATTTCCTCCAACAAGGTAACACCTCCTGTCTTAGGGTTTCTATTCCTGCACAAACATCATGACCAAGAAGCAAGTTGGGGAGGAAAGGGTTTATTTAGCTTACTTCCACATGGCTGTTGATAACCAGAGGAAGTCAGGACTGGAACACAAGCAGGTCAGGAAGCAGGAGCTGATGCAGAGGCCATGGAGGGATGTTCCTTACTGGCTTGCTTCCCCTGGCTTGCTCAGCCTGCTCTCTTATAGAACCCAAGCCTTCCAGCCCAGGGATGGCACCACCCACAAGGGGCCCTACCCCCTTGATCACTAATTGAGAAAATGCTCCACAGCTGGGTCTCATGGAGGCACTTCCCCAACTGAAACTCCCTTCTCTGTGATAACTCCAGCCTGTGTCAAGTTGACACACAAAACCAGCCAGTACACCTTCTAAAGTGCTATTTACTGGGCCAACCATACTCAAACCACCACAGTTGTAGATTAAGTTCTTGGAGACAGACAGGTCAAAAATGTTGAGTCAAACAGATCAACAATAATACCATGATTGTCTGTTTCCCACTGTTTTGTTTTGCTTTTATTACCTTGGGAAGAAAAACCTCGATTGAGAAAATGTTTCCATCCGATTGCCTTTAAGCAAGTCTGTAGAGCATTTTCTTAAATACTGATTGATGTCCTGAGTTGTGTAAGAAAGCAGGCTGAGCAAGCCATGAGGAGTGAACCAGTAACAAGCACTTTTCCAGGGCTTCTGCTTCAGTCCCTGCTTCCTGCTTTCCTTCACTGATTGCTACCTAGAAGTACAAGAAGCAATAAGACTGTTCCTTTCCAAGTTGCTTTTGGTCATAGTTTTTATCATAGCAATAGAAACCTGACTAGAACACCTACTATTTGTATTTCCTAGGTAGCTAAACTTTTTCTGTTAGACATGATTTGCATTTCCTTTTATTAACTTTCTTCCAAGGCCCAGGGGGTTCTCTTGCTTATAAGAATAAGGCTTTCTGGAAAGATGAAGAATAAATTATTGTGATGAAAGTGTCTATTGGATGACTGGAGAGAATCAAGTGCAACTGATTTGGTTTTGATTGCCTTGTTTGCAGCCGAGGCAGGGGGTTCTGTCTTGATGATATCCCCCGAAAGAAAGGCTTGAAGTCCAACGTCATTGCCCCAGGAGTAATTTATGATGTTCATCACCAGTGCCAGCTCCAATATGGCCCAAATGCTACATTCTGCCAGGAAGTGGAAGTGAGTGATGGATTTCTTGATGCCTTTGGTGGGTCTGTGCAGGGTCTGAGATATGCAGTATGTGGGAGGAAGCACAGAAAAGGCTTGGGAACTGGAGAATCAGGCCCAGAACTGAAACTTTATTGGAAATTACTCACACTTATGCAAACCTTTGGCCAAACTTTCTTGGGGTTGTGTAGAGCCACACATTCTATACAACATGGAGACAGTTCCATGGTGATTTACAGGGTTCATAGTATTTAACACTTATAAACTCCATAGCAGTCAACCTAATCTCTTAACTTGCCCCTTTTCTATATTTCCCATTTGGTTGAAGAGTATCATTAGATCACCAGGTAGGAATAAGATTCATCTCCAGTCACTCTTCTCCCTTATTTCCAATATCTAATCGATAAATCAAGTTTTGGCACTGTGCTCTTCAATAATTAACATCTTTGTCCTGCCCTCTTCATTACCACCACTGTGTTTATTCTGCTTATCTTCTCTTGAAATTATAAACTACTACCAGCCTATTATTCAAATTGCTATTCTAATTATTTGAAAGCATACATATAATCATGCTAATATTCTGTTCTAAGAGTCACTACTATCCATTGGATACAATCCTAACTCTTTATGTCATATTCTTTTATGATTTGGACCCAACCTACTTGAGAGTACTTTGTATATGGTAAATAGACGATAGATGGATACATAGATAAATAGGTAGATAGATGACAGACAGATAAATAGATAATAGATAGATGATAAATAAATGACAGACAGATAGATATGTGTTTCAGGAAATATTAAAAATGACCCACCAAGTTTCTACGCTACTGCAGGCAACTCTCTATCCCGATGTGGTCCTGCTGGCTCCATCTCTAGCTAGCCCCCACAGCAACTAATCGCTGTGTTCCCAGCTCTGGTTCACTTGTCCCTGGAGCCGCTAGTTACTTCTCAGCCATAAACCCCTATAGTTGGCAGTTTTAATAACCAAGTAGACCTGCCAAGTTCCCATGTTCCATCCAGCTACTTTCTGCCCTGGCATAGTCTGCCAGGCTACTCTCTTCCCACCAACTCTTGGGCTGAGCTGGAGCTCCTGAGTTCCCTTTGCTGTCACACCAGCCCCACACAAGAACTGTCCACCCTGTGATCAGATGCCACAACACCCAGCAACCCAAAAGAAACAAAACTCTAGAAGCTTATAAGTAACCAAACAGGTTTATGTATCAATAAATTCTAAATTCACAAGATGCCAATACCATAATTTCAGAACCAATTGATAATCATAAAAGCTTCCCACCTAGATTAGACAAATTATCCCAATTATTCTAACCTTTACAATATCATAACTACCTGTGGCTATTTAAAGCGACACTAGTTCAGGTTCTTTCTCCTGTCTGTCTGCCCCTATCTTGGGCCTCCTTTCCCTCTGTTCTGTTGCTCTCTGTCTCTGCAATTCCTAGCCCCACCTCCCTTTTCCCCGTCTAATCACAGGTTTCCTGCTGCACTAATATTTTAATGTAATTAGACAGGGATAATCCTGTCACAGATATGAACCACCAGTCTGAGGTATAGTTGGCAAGGATTTTCTTCCATTTTCTATGTTTTTTTTTCTTTTCTTTGCACATAGTTTCCTTTGCTGTGGAAAACTTTTTAACTTCCTGTAATCATATTGGTCAATTCTTGGTGCACATTACCTTCTTTTTAGTTCTACCTGAATTTGTTTATTAAAATTTTTTCCAAATATTTTCATAATATCTTTTTAATAGGTACATATTTTTTAATTTTTTTAAATAATTTTTTTACAGTCCAGATTTTATCTCTCTCCCAGTCCACCCTCTGACCTATCTATATCCCATACCTCCTCTCCTGTCTCCATGAGGATGTCCCCACCCCCACACCCCATTAGACCTTCCCACTCTCCAGGGCCTCCAGTCTGTTGAGGGTTAGGTGCATCTTCTCTGACTGAGTCCAGTTCTGGCAGTCCTCCACTGTATTTGTGCTGGGGGCCTTAAATCACCTGGTGCATGCTGCCTGGTTGGTGGCCCAGGGTCTGGACATCTCAGGGGGGGGGGGTCCAGGTTAGTTGAGACTGCTGCTCCTCCCACAGGGTCGCCCTCTTCCTCAGTTTCTTCCAGATTTCCCCTAATTCAACCACATGGGTAAGCAGCTTCAGTCCATTGGTTGGGTGTAAATATCTGCATCTGACTCTTTCAACTGCTTGTTGGGTCCTTTGGAGGTCAGTCATGATAGACCCCTTCTTGTGAGCACTCCATAGCCTCAGCAACAGTGTAAGGCCTTGGGACCTCCCCTTAAACTGGATCCCAATTTGGGCCTATCTCTATATCTCCATTTCCCCAGGCTCTTCTTAATTTTTGTCCCTGCAGTTCCCTCAGACAGGTACAATTATGGGTCATAGGTGTGACTACGGGATGACCCCCCTCTTCCTCATTTGATGCCCTGTCTTCCTGCTGGAGGTGGGCTCTATAAGTTCCTTCTCCCTACTGTTGGGCATTCATCTAAGTTCCCTCCTTTTGAGTCCCAAGAGTCTCCCCTTCCATGTCTCTGGTACATTCTGGAGGGTCCCCCCCCACCTCCTACCTCCCAAGGTTGCCTGTTTCCATTCTTCTGCTGACCATAAAGGCTTTAATCCTGTTCCCCCTACCCAATACCTGATCATGTTCCCCTCTTCCCCTCTCTGTCCCCTTTCCCACCCAGGTTCCTCCCTCCCTCCTCACTCCTGTGATTGCTTTCTTCTCCCTCCCAAGTTGGATTGAGGCGTCCTTATTTGAGCTCTTCAGCTTGTTAACCTTTTTGAATTCTGTGGATTGCATCCTGGGTATTCTGTACTTTTTTTTTTTTTTTTTGGCTAATATCTACTTATTAATGAGTACATACCATACCATGTATGTCCTTTTTGGTCTGAGTTACTTTCTTTTTCAGATATGCTTCCATGCAGGATTTGAAACTACAACAGAACACAAGCTCTCCTTTGTTTTCTAGAATATTTGTCAGACACTGTGGTGCTCGGTGAAAGGCTTCTGTCGCTCTAAGCTGGATGCCGCTGCAGATGGGACTCGGTGTGGTGAGAAGAAGGTGATGTGTTGTTTGTCTGAGGAAGAAAGGTGGGAGGGCAGTTGGCCTGAATTTCTTGGAAAGAGATAGGAAGAAGGCTCTGGGGGATGTGAGGAGCATCCAATGGCACTCACAGAGTCAGACCAGACACTGGAAACAATCTCACATCTGCTCTTCCTTTCCACCCATTGCTGAGACCATTAGAAAGGATTCAGAACTGTGCTCAGTCTATGAGAAAGGACTTTACCTGTAAAGTATCAGGCCCATCTTCCCCTGATGAACTTCTATGGGGTTTCCATTCCTTCTGAACTTGCTAGCTATCAACTTTTATTTTGGACATTTCTCCCTCAATACTGAAGATTGGAAAGCATAGGCAAGTGGCCCCCAAAACATCAGATTGAGTGTATTTATAATCCTCCTTCTTGCTGGCTGGCATAACTGAATATTTTAAAGTTCTTTCTATTTCCCTAAGCAGAAAAATCTTATAGCCACAACTCATAGACATTAGATCTCCTCCAGCCTGCTAGAAGGCATGCTGACTCTTGCTGACCCATTAAGTGGGTTTTGTTATTGCGGGTTGGTGGCTTAGAATTTGGCACCATCTGTCATTGAGCTTACAATGCCCGATAATCTGATTCTAGAAACCTGATTTATCTAAAGAGGCTCTCTCTTTTCCATGTAGCCCCTGATGTATTGCTGTAGAAGGTCTTCTGGCTTGGAAAGAATTGGGTTTAGACTTAGAAAGCCTTTGGCGCATCTTGCTATGGAACCTTCCTGACACACTTCCTCCATATCATATCTCTTTGCAGTGGTGTATGGCTGGAAAGTGTATCACAGTGGGGAAGAAACCAGAGAGCATCCCTGGAGGTTGGGGACGCTGGTCACCCTGGTCGCACTGTTCCAGGACATGTGGGGCAGGTGCTCAGAGCGCAGAGAGGCTCTGCAACAACCCAGAGTAAGGCTTAGCATGAGTACTTGCTTTCTTCTCTTCTCTAAGTGCTAGGATGCTATTCCTGAATGGCATGACGACATTCTTGGAGGTTTCTGAGGAAACGCTGATCAATTCTCTAGGACAGAAAGACTCAGAAAATTCACACAGGGTGAAAAAAAAATACTCCTCTTTCAGTATGTTTTAACTTGGCATTGGAGTCTTAAAAACAGCTAAGTAAGTTTATTCCATCATTTTGGGTAGAACAAAGCAAACTTCTTTTAAATGTAGAAGCAAATTTCTTTGAAATATTCTATGTGAAACTCTCCAGGAGCTTATGCAATTAAATCCTTCTAGATAACTGTGCTTTCTCAGTAAGAAGTAAATTAGTAAAACTCAGTTGATATGATTATAGCTAGATTTCAATCGCAGTGAATATACAATTACATAAAAGTATTCATCCCTTTTATAACTAGTAAAATGGCCAAGCATATCTTTGGAGTAAATTATCATTAATGTTCTAGTAACCTATCTTTATGAATCTAATCTCAGGGTTCCATATGTCCTCTGAAGGATTTCATAATTCACTTTCCATTTTTAATCCAATGTTTATTTTTCATATAATAATTTTATATTGCTACATATGTGTGTAAGTTAAGTTTAAATTGTTATGTTTTTAGATAGATTGCATTCTTGGGATTCATTACTTCCTCATATACAAGTTTCTAAGTATACATTCTTTGAGGATGCATTTAATGCTGCCCAGAAAATGGAAATGGGACTAAGCTCCTTTTCTTAGAGTTGCCTTAGCTATGAAAAATAAAAGCCACATTTTTAAAAGCAAGTGATAAAAGTGGTTACAAGGTTTTTCAATATCTAAGTTCCAAATCTTAACCTTTGCCTACATAATACTACATGTAAATTATTTATGTACCTGTTTTACATATGCATATAATTTGCTATATATAAAATTTGTTTTTTCCCTGAGGATTTTAAAAATATCTGTAGCTTAATATAGTACCTATGGTATTATAAATAAACACTACTTATGAGGTCATCACTTACACATGTAAGTGTTTGAGGAAGAATGATGTAAATGTTTTAAAATTCTGCCCCTTGATAAAACTCCATTATTAAAAAAAAAAAAAAAACCTCAACAGCAAGAACGTCTTGCACAGTACTGTATTTATAGAGCACATATTTATCAGATTGGTCAGATGCTTTTAGAGATCAGGAATTATAGGCAATATGCTCCGAGACTTGTGGTTTTATTCAGACACCACTCCGTAAACTTGGGAAGATGTTTAATAACATATGGTCTTCAGGGAAGGGATGCTCTCTCTGAGGAACTGAAGAATGATTCACTAGCTCAGCGTTAGAGGACAGAATGCCCTAGGGCCTATCTCCAAGGCTGCCATTTCTCAGTCTCCTCGGGTGAGTGATGACATCTAATTCCATAACTCATTTTCTTGATTTATTGAGACCACTGTTAATGTTAATTTGTTGTGTAAAGATCTCTGTGATTCCAGTCACAAAGTCAGATCAGTGTATGAGCCAACTACACCCACTTATGCTGAAAACTGTAGCTTTCTTCAATCACACTTAATATACAATTGTATTTTTTAATATATTCTCTGACCTTTTCCTGACCTTATTTTTGACATTGGTCACATGAGACCAACTATAGGGATAGTGAAACATTGGCACATCTTGGCTCAGATGAAACTCTTGGTAATATTTCTTCGAGGAAAATGAGATAGACAGGTGCCAAGTCACAGCCTCTGTCATTGAATGGAGGCTAGCATTCAGAAGTTAAGGGCAATTCTTAGTACCTCCTACACAGAAGAGACAAATGAAGAGCCTGCTATGGTAGCTGCCCTGAGCTCTCAAGTTTAACTAAGAAAAAAATGGGGAAGAGGCTAGAGTAAGTTTCACAAATATCAAACAGAATTGTGTGTTTGTTGTTTGTTTGTTTGTTGGAGGGGAAACTGGGAAAGGAGAAATCATATGACATGTAAATAAAGAAAATATTTAATAAAAAATTTTTAAAAAGACCTTCATATACCTCATGAGAGAATTTGAAAAGACCCAGAATATTAAAGTAATATATCATGTCTTAAAAATGTATCATGTCATAAAGCCTCCCATGGAGCCATTGGTGTCAATAACATGTTCTGGCAAGTAAATATATAAGTCTTCTTAGCAATCATATATCCAATGTGAAGGACATCTTGCTGAAAGCAATCTATAGATTCAATGCAATCCCCGTCAAAATTCCAACTCAATTCTTCACAGACTTAGAAAGAGCAATTTGCAAATTCATCTGGAATAACAAAAGACCCAGGATAGCCAAAACTATTCTCAACAATAAAGGAACCTCTGGTGGACTCACAATCCCAGACCTTAAGCTATACTACAGAGCAATCGTGATAAAAACTGCATGGTATTGGTACAGTGACAGGCAGGTAGATCAATGGAACAGAATTGAAGACCCAGAAATGAACCCATGCACCTATGGTCACTTGATCTTTGACAAAGGAGCTAAAACCATACAGTGGAAAAAAGACAGCATTTTCAACAGATGGTGCTGGCTCAACTGGCGGTCAACATGTAGAAAAATGCAAATCGACCCATTCCTTTTGCCTTGTACAAAGCTCAAGTCCAAGTGGATCAGAGACCTCCACATCAAACCAGATACAGTGAAACTAATAGAAAGTAAAGTGGGGAAGAACCTCGAGCAAATAGGCACAGGGGAAAATTTCCTGAAGAGAACCCCAATAGCTTCTGCTCTAAGATCAAGAATTGACAAATGGGACCTCATAAAGTTGCAAAGCTTCTGTAAGGCAAAAGACACTGTCAATAGGACAAAACAGACACTGACAAATAGGACAAAAATTGGGAAAAGATCTTTACCAACCCTATATCTGATAGAGGGCTAATATCCAATGTATACAAAGAACTCAAGAAGTCAGTCTCCAGAGAACCAAATAACCCTATTAAAAAATGGGACATAGAGCTAAACAAAGAATTCTCTACTGATGAACACCAAATGGCTGAGAAACACCTAAAGAAATGTTCAACATCTTTAGTCATGAGGGAAATGCAAATCAAAACAACTCTGAGATTCCACCTCACACCAGTGAGATTGGCTAGGATAAAAGACTCAGGTGACAGCAGATGTTGGAGAGGTTGTGAAGAAATAGGAACACTCCTTCATTGCTGGTGGGATTGCAAACTGGTACAACCACTCTGGAAATCAGTGTGGCGGTTCCTCCGGAAATTGGACATAGTTCTACCAGAGGACCCAGCCATACCACTCCTGGGCATATACCCACAAGATGCTCCATCATGTAATAAGGACACATGCTCCACCATGTTCATAGCAGCCTTATTTATAATAGCCAGAAATTGGAAACAACCCAGATGTCCCTCAACAGAGGAATGGATACAGAAAGTGTGGTACATCTACACAATGGAGTACTACTCAGCTATAAAAAACAATGAATTTATGAAATTCTTAGGGAAATGGATGGATCTGGAGAGTATCATCCTGAGTGAGGTAACCCAATCACAAAAGATCACACATGGTATGCATTCTCTGATAAGTGGTTATTAGCCCAGAAGTTTGGAATACAGGAAGAACGACCCACAAACCACAAGAAACTTAAGAAGAAGGAAGACCAAAAGGTGAACATTTCATTCCTTCTTAAAAAGGGGAACCAAACACACACAGAAGGAGTAGCAGAGATTAACTATGGAGCAGAGACTGAAGGAAGGACAAGCATATAGCTATCTCCTGAGAGGCTCTGACAATACCTGACTAATACAGATGTAGAGGCTCACAACCATTCATTGAACTGAGTACACAGTCCCCAATGAAGGAGTTAGAGAAAGGTTCTATGGAGCTGAAGGGTTTGCAGCCCCTTAGGACGAACAACAATTACTAACTAGTACCCTCAGAGTTCCCAGGGACCCAACCACCAATCAAGGACTATACAGGGTAGGACTGAATGTTCTGGCAGCATGTGTATAGTAGAGGATTGCAAATTCGATCATCAATAGGAGGAAAGGACCTCGGCCTTGTGAAGGTTCTGTGCCTCAGTGTAGGGGAATGCCAGGGCCAATAAGTGGGAGAGGGTGGGGTGGCAGGCATGGGGAGGGGGAGGCAAAAGGAGTTTGTTCTTGTTGTTTTTGTTTGTTTGTTTTTTGGAGGGGAACCTGGGAATGGGAAAATTTACATGTAAATAAAGAAAATATCTAATAAAAAAACACCAATATTTAGCATTTACTAAAATCAAAATATAACAATTTACAAAATGGAATCCATAGCTATGAAATTTGGGATCTAAAAATCTTTATGCTCTTTAGTGGTAATATGTATTAAACAGACAATATGCAATCATTTTAGCCACATATTTTGAGGAATTTTTATTGCTTTTTTATAGTTATTTTTAGTATAATAAAATATGCATTTACCAGTGTGAACAACTGTATACCTCAATAAATTCATTTTCAAAAACTAAAAAAAAAAAAAACAAAAACCACAACTAGACTGGCGGGATTGTCTCTCAGGGCTGCAAATCAGCTGAGATGGAACATGAATAAGAACTCAGGCAGTAGATTAGAACATATGGTTCAAATCTTACCTTTGCCACTATTAGCTGAGAAATGCACTTCATGCTTCCAGCACATGATTGCATCTGTCCTGCTCATGTATCCTACCTTCAGCCTTTTCTCTGAGACTGTTCTCTAGGTCTATCCCTTCCAAGAACTCTTTCTGGTCAACTTTACTTCCATGGAGTGCTCTTCCTTCTCCAAAGCCTTGTTGTACTCTTAGACAAGCCTACCTAATTGCTATCTTAAATTTTCTCACTTCTGTGCAGTTTACTAAGGGTTGCAGATATGACTAGACTAGGCTCACAACCAAAAATTTTTAATAGTTTAACAAAATTGTAAAATGTTAAGGAAGCATGGGGCTTGTGTTGACTTTGTACTGATGCTTTCTTCCTTATGGCCTGCTGTTGAGAACTTTGTTGTATTTCAGTGTTGGTTGGTTTGTATTCATAATACCTAAAGAGTCTATTGTGTCATCTATTCTTACCATGCACTAACTACTACTCTCTTAAATATTTATTTGCATTATCTCATTGGGCCTTGAAAAATATTGTAAAATGATTAGTATGCTCATTTTACAATTGCAGTAACAAACAACTGGAGCTCAGAAAAATAGGATAACTTGCTTAGCTTTATCTAACTACTAGAAAGTCAAGTTGATGCAAGCTCCAGTCTTAGGACCCACAATGTTACACTGCAGTGATAGTCATAGTATCTGTCTTGGGTACAGCAAGGTGCAAGTAAAAAGGTGTAGTAAGTCACTTGAGCCCTCATGAGATCTATCAGCTGCCCTCTGCTTCTCTGAGAGCACATCTGATATACTACTTTCTCATATACATGATCCTGAGTGAGAGATTCTCATATCCTCATATTAATTTACATCTCTATAACTATAAGATGTTGTATTCACAGTACTACAGAGACTCTATAAAGGAGTTAGAACTTGGGCTGAGTCAAGATGTTGTATTCACAGTACTACAGAGACTCTATAAAGGAGTTAGAACTTGGGCTGAGTCACTAAAGAATTATCTTCAGGAAAAGGCCAGTAAAAGTAAATGCAGTTAGAACATGAAGTGTCTTTTAAAAGGAGAAAGAGATCACTTGTGGTTGGCATCCAGAGGAGATTTATAATGGAGGTGGCATTTATTTGGTCCTCAAAGAATAGGCAGCATGTAGACATGGAAAGACTTAAGAATAAGGAAGTCCATGCACAGAAAAACACTAGGAAATAAGTATATAGAGGAAAATATGCATGGCTTGATAGGGTCAGTTATGACAGGGCCATGAAAGCCTGGAGTGCCAGTCACAAGAACTTAGACTTGATTGATATTTTTAGCCACTGAGTGACACTAAAAATTTCTTTAAACAGGAAACTAATATACTTAAGATAATCTACTAGTATATACTGTCCACAAATGGCTGAATTGTCTTTAATTGGCAAAGGGACATTAAGAATGAAGATACTGGTCAGATTAGTTTTATAGCTGTGTATTTGATGAAGAGAAAGCACATATAAAAATACAGCTGGATAGGTTGGACATGGTAGGGCATACCTTTAATCTTAGCATTCAGAAGGTAAAGGCATAGAGTTCTCCTTAAGATTGAGACCAGCCTGGTCATCCTAGCAAGTTCTAGGCCAGCCAGGAGTACATCACAAGATCCTGTCCCAAAAACAAACAATTAAATAAATAAAACAATTGGTAGCCAGATCCAAGATTGGCCAAGTATGAATGATTCTGCAATCTGACCATTGTTATTTGATAAGAAGAAATCAGAAAAGGAATACATGGTGAAAGTAAAATTTTTCTGTTTTCCTCATATATTTTTCCTGGTGATTTTGCCATTTGAAACATATATATATATATATATATATATATATATATATATATATATA
>JADRCD010203628.1:4730-34599 GCA_019843815.1 Montemys delectorum
TTTCTCTGTATAGCCCTGGCTGTCCTGGAACTCACTCTGTAGACCAGGCTGGCCTCGAACTCAGAAATCCACCTGCCTCTGCCTCCCAAGCGCTGGGATTAAAGGCATGCGCCACCACCGCCCGGCAATCCTCCGTTTTTTATTTGCATCTTCTTACAGACACTTCTTAAAAACTAAACATGTATGTGTGTGCATCTGCCTGTCATGTGTGTAGATACTCACAGAGGCCAGAAGAGGGTGTTGCATCCTCTGGAGCTAGAGTTTCATGCAGATGTGAGCTGTATAATGAGAGTGCTGGGAACTGAACTCCGGTCCTCTGGAAGAGCAGCAGTGCTCTTAACTGCTGAGCCATCTCTCCAGCCCCACCTCTGACACTTCCCCAGTTCCTGATGTTATGTTAGGAACATTCAGATCATGCAGAGTGACCCTCTACTCCACTTCGAGGTCCTTAACTCACTGCATATTGCTAAAGATAATCATAATTTCCAGGAATTAGGAACTGGACATGCCCACAGTGGTAGCTAGTCAGTATTCTGCCTCCCTCGCCCTCCTGTGGGCAGAGACTTTCCTGAGTACTTTTATTTCATTTTATCCTGGCCCCATTTTTAAGAGTTAATTTCTGCTACTATGTACATTCTTTGGCTAGAGAAACTGAAGCTGAAAGGACTTAAATAAGTTCTACAAGCCCAGTCCCACAGCTAAAAGTTCAGCAGGTGAGCCAACCCAGTGGGTAAAGGTACTGGCCATTAAACCTGTTGACCTGAATTCTGTCCCATGGACACAAGGGTAGAAGGAGAGAACTAACTTTGGCAAGCTGTCCTCTGACTTCCACGCATGTGCAGTGGCATCAACACACAGAACCAAACAAGTAAAATATAATAATTCTTAAAAAGTTTTTTCATTCCCCCTCCCCTTTTTCTCTATTTTTCGAGACAGAGTCACATTCTATAGCCCTGGCTGGCCTGGGCTATGTAAACTAGACCACTCCCCAGTCATACAGATCTCCCTGCCTCTGTTGGGATTCAAGGTATGTTCCATTACACATGGCCTACTTCATCTTTTTTGATGGCTGAGGAAAGCGTTTTATCATCCTATACCTTTATTCTTCAGCCATCCTGTCCTTCCTTTAATTAATGCTCACTTGCTAGTTTGCTCTGTTGGAAACACGCTCACTATGGAGACCACAGTAATGAATAAAATACCATTCTCCCTGTGGAGATCCAAGGCAATGGGGAAGATATATAGATAGATAGTTATGGCTGATAGTATACTTACCATATAGCATTGGCTAAGACCTTAGGATATAGGTGAAAGTCACATAGAACACAAAGAGATGAAATACTAAGGCTGTCTGGGAAAGAGGGTGGAAGGAATACACAGATAGAAGGAAGTCAATTACAGGGTGGGGGACTTGATGGCTGATGGAGAGTTATGCTGCAGTTGGCTCTGCAGGTGCCACAGAGATGCTGGTCAGTTCTCAGCACTGTGCCCAACTTTACAGTGTAGACTGTTGGATCGATGCCCATGGATAAGTTGGACTAATAAAACGTGTATCCCATGCTTCAGCCATGGTGAATGACTTCAGAGAAGAAACTGACAGTGGTTCTTAATCTTGGCTGCAAGCTGAATTTCCATTAAGAGCCTTAGAAATTACCAGTAGTTCTCACTATAAAGATTATGTTTCAGTTGGCTGGCTCTCTCTCTCTTTCTCTCTCTCTCTCTCTCTCTCTCTCTCTCTCTCTCTCTCTCTCTCTCTCTGTGTGTGTGTGTGTGTGTGTGTGTGTGTGTGTGTGTGTGTCATCACTTTGCATATCCAGGCTTCCTTCCTCCACTTGGCATTGACAAGATGAGTTGATTCTGAGCAGGAGACTATAGGAAAGTGTGGTGCGAGCGACACCAGCATTTCCTGAGCTGACCAAGAGGTACAGCATTCGACGTTTGCTATGCAGACTGATTTATGTGAACTGTTAAGTAACCAGAGCATAAGGAAGGACAAGTTTGTCTCAGTGAGCATCGTCCTGCTCAGAAACTGGGGTGGGAAACAAGAACATCAGGGATCTGGATGTTCTTCCCAGCTGCAGATGTGTGCAGTACCCTCTCCAAAATTCAGCTGTTCCAGTGAGGCAAGCTTAGAGGTCTGCCTTAGCAGAAGGTTAGGCCATGAGTGCTGTTTCTGCAGGGATACAGCTCTTATAAAGCACGCGCGTGTGCACACACACACACACACACACACACACACACACACACACACCATTTTGATAATATTTACCTCCTCAACTCCTCCCAGACCTCCAACCAAATTCACCTCCTTACCCACAGAACTTGAAGGTTTCTCTTTATCCTTTCAGACCACTGGAGTCCAGTTTATATCATCTAACTACTCTCAGGGGTGAGGCTTTTTAACCAGGGCTGGTGACTCACTCCAATAATCCTGACTGTCAGGAAGCTGAGGCAGGAGGATTATACATGTTTGAGGCCACCTTGGTCTACATAGAAAGCACCAGGCTAGTCAGGGGTGCAAATATAGATTCTAGTCTTAAAAATAGCTCTTTCCCCCAAACATGACCATCCAAATGTGAGCTAAACAAATGTGACACCAATGGACCTGTCAAACTGGATGAAGAAAAGCCCATGAGATTCCAACAATACCCACAAAGCTCAGGTAGCCAAGTAAAGCTGGGCATGGGAGAGGGGTCTTCCCCAGGGATTACCAATTTATTATTCAGTGCATGGGCAGTTTTGAAACTGTACATACAAGTAATATCATAGGACTCAACAGATTATATTTTATATGTATGTACTAATATATCTATGCATGCAATAACAACCAGTAAAAAAGGAGGCCATGAACGTGGAGGAGGCAGGGCAGACGTGTAGGGATCTCAGAGGGAGGGAGGAGTGCTGTAATGCAGTGATGATCTCAAAAGTAAACAAAAGCAGTTTTTAAATCCAGGAAGCAATGAAAATAACACACACATATAGCAGAATTTTCCCCCAATTAATTTAAATTTTAATGTAACAGGAAGCCTGTGATTGAACAGGGAAAAGGGAGGGCGAGCTAGGAGTTTCAGAGACAGAGACACGGAGAGAAGATAAAGAAGGAGAGAAGATGGAGGAGGAACAGAACGATCTAGATTCTGTTTGGCTTTAAATAGCCACACAGGTAGTTATGATTATCTTATAAGGGATGGATAATTACAGGATAATTTGTCTTATCTAGGTCAGCAATTTATATCAATATCAATTGGCTCTGAAATTATTTTGTTTGGACATCTTGTGAGTTGAGAATTTATTGATATATAAATCTGACTGATTAATTATAAGCTTTTAGAGTTTTGATTTATTGGATTAAGGAGAATTGTGACTGCAGTCCACAGGGGGTTTATGGCTGAGAAGGTATAGGCAGCCCTGAGGCAGGTGAACCAGAGAAGGGAAGATTGCCAACTGGGGCTAGCCAAGAGGCAGCGAGACCTCCGGGCAGAGAGTAACAGGGTATAGTGTGGTGTTTCCCGCAACACACACACACACACCACATCACACACACTACACACACTTTACACACACTACACACACTGCACACATACACCACACATACCACAACACATACACTATACACATATACCACATCATACACATACCACAACTCTCTCTCTCTCTCTCTCTCTCTCTCTCTCTCTCTCTCTCTCTCTCACACACACACACACACACACACACACACACACACACACACACACACCACCCACAGACACACGCATTTGTTTTTTTCTATTAGCATTTGGTTAGCTTGTTTTCCCGGCCTCCTGCTTTCTGCCAAGCGAGGATGAAGGCGGGAGGCCCTCAGCAGACCTCAGACCAGAGCCTCAATCCGGACCTCCCACCCTCTAAAATTGTGAGGAATAACGTCTTATTCTTTATAAGCCATGCTGTGTCACATACTGTGATAGCCACATGGACTAAGACTCTGGATTGTTTGTGAGGCTAGTGAGTGAGCCAGCCCCAGACTTTGAAGCTTTGTGCTGCCTTTCAGTGAGCAGGACAAGCTCAAGGCTTCAGCTCTTTCAGCTTTCAGGCTCCAGGAACACTGCCTTGTGTTTCCATTCTAAGTCTTTATATTTGGCTTCACCTACCAAATCAGCCAAGGCAAAACCATGCCCACTTGAGGTTTGCACTCATTGGCCCATTTCTCCCCTTATATCCTTTAGGAAGTCTGGGTGCATCAGGTGGTGTGTAGCATTAAGGGTGTTAAAACCGTAGAACACCATAGGACACAGTAAAGGTGTAAACCTTTCAAAGCCACAGCCATTTACTGATAATACAGCATCGCCTTAATTCTACCTCCCATTAAACCATGCCTCTGTTGGGGTGGAAGTTGTCACGAGCTCTTCTCACATGTGAAGGCAACACAAGAACAGCAACCACAGCCCCTCGAAGCCACCATGCCAGGAACCTTGCTTTTGCCTCAGTGTGGTCAACTGTAGTTGGTCTCACCTGGATTTTTTTTTATTTTTTCACAAAATAACATTTTAAAGTTAATTTTCAACCTTAAAAGGAAGGTAACTATGTTATACAAACTTCAAAAATAAACCCTAAAGAAATTAAGTTTTAAAATAAGTCATTTCGATGCCAAATTTAAGAGAGTGATTATCTATCTCTGAAAGATAATCTGGGTTGCTATATAGAGGGCTGAAACTCTTAATCGCATTTTATTTCTTATGCTGGGTGATGCTATCACAGGCACCATCTTTCTGATCCGTCTTGTAAGTCTACTGTTTTATAAATCATTAATTAGCCATTCTGCTATAATACCACCATGCTCTATTTACTCATTACTTTGCTGCAAAATGTTAGATCACTTGCTTTTGTTCTCCTTGTAAGCCGAAGGGGAATATAAATCACCTAGGCAAGGGCTCTTGTATGATCAGGACTTAACTTTTTAAAAGGAACTTTGATTTATCCTTTGACAGTTTCATATAATGTACATGGATCATATTTAATTCTCATCCTGATGTCCCATGGCCCTCTCCCTCTCTCGGGTCTCAGCCCTCTAATGATGACCTTTCTAATTATGTCTTCAGAATAAAAGCAGAATATTTAATAATCCATGATGAAAAATTTTCACCAAGATAGTTGTGAATCTGTGCTGCAATTTTAGCTGCAATTCAGCCTTTCATTTCTGTTTGTGTGAAGTCCTAGTTTGTAAAGGTGAAATTAGACACCAGAGGGCACCAAGTCTCTTGAAACATAGCAGACTCATTGCTTTGCATGTAAGTAAGACTTTCATGTCCTGGAGTACACTAAGGAAGAGAGTGTATTGTAATCCCTTGATGATTAAAAACTGTGAGACTTCATCCTTTGTAAGACAAAGTTTACAGTCAATTGTAAGTTCCTCCAGTAGGGCTCAGCTAGGATTCTGCCCTACTTTTGTTCTTCAGTTTTGCAGGGACATTTGCTGTCCCTTTGCTGGGGGGGGGGGGGGGGGGAAGGGTTTCCTTGGGTTAGTATTTGGGATACTTTTACATATATTTAAGTACATTGCTGAGGTTTTAAGTTTGAGGTGTTATTTGCAGTTTCCTGGAAAGTAGGCATGCTCCTAAATTCAAAATAAGGTCAGTGGCAAGCCATGTGCTTCACTGCAGAGGAAGGTATGAGAAGAAAGTAAAATAGCATGAGATAGGAGGAGCCGTTTCACAAGGAGCTGTTCCACTCACACGTGTTTATCATTGTTCACACATGCATTTGACAGGCCATCCTTCCCACACTCTTGAATATAATGGTGCTTATATCAATTTCCATCATAACACCCAATAGCTTCTTTCTATTCATTATATTTTTGTCCATTAAGCATTTAACACTATTCTTGTGTTATATGGTAATTTAGTTTTGATGGTTAGATGTTTCTTTTATCTTCAGCCACAATAACTTAGAATCTATCTGAGCTTTCTTCTATGAAGCATTATTATCACCTAGCAGAATAAGTACAACACACATATTTTAAGGAAATGAAACTACTGGTTCCTTCTACATATTGTGGAGGTGACTTTGTTTCTTGTTACTGCTATAATGAATTTTAAAATTAAAACAAATTCACTGTTTTAAACACACAAATGAATTTGGCTTCCAGAAGTCTCAAATGTGCTGAAAGTTAGTCTCACTCAGCAAAAGGAAAGGCCTTGTTATCAGGGTACCAGGAGAAACCCATGTAGAGTATGGATGCCTCTTTGTACCTTCCTAGACTCTGTCTGCATCTTTGCTTATGCCCGTCACTGTCTTGAGACCCAGCAGGCTAGTCTGGCCATTTCTGGTTTTGATTATTCTCTTTTCACCTTCCTTGATAGCCTGATGATTACTTTAACCCTTCCAATTACTCAACAGTAATCTCTTTAAGACAGGGTGATTAGCAACCATAATCTGGCCCTTAATCCTAACTCCTCACTGCCATTTAGTGTACTCACAGGCTTCAGATATCAGGATGTGGACATTCTTTGTGGGTAAGAAGACCAGGGATAGGCCAAGGCATTTATTCTGTCTCCTGTAGTTAGATTTTTCTTTAAGGAAAGACAGCATTAAAAAGAAGAGCTAGCTATGAATCTTGATGGCTTTTTTAGATAAATCAGTATTTTCTCTGAATTTAAAGTTTTCTAAGAGTTTCCAGGCGCCATGATTAATTGATTATACCTTTATCATTATCATGCCAAAAGTGATGAGATTAGTCCATCTATATTAATATACCCAAAGGGTATATACATTTGAGTGGGGGATCTCTGGGTCAAGATTGACAAGAAGAACAAGGCATTGTTTGAAAAGATTTCATGGCCTTTGGATAGAGAAAGCTCCACTAGAAGGCTGCTCATGTAACCAACTTAGGACTGATTGATCTGGTTGTGATCTGGAGCCAGGACTGTGAGAGAAGAAACTAAATTAATAACTCTGAAGTAGCTCTATATTATGTCCAGGCCTCCACACAAGGAGAGTCTGTTTGAATATTACAAAAACTATCCACAGACAAAAGGCAGATTAATGATAAAGAAAATGCCTTACAGTTGGCGTGCCTTATATTTGTTTTGGATTTTAATTTTTGTGCTTGTTACTTAATAAGCTCAGTACCATAGAAAGAGTTTGCCCATGCAATATTTTGATCCAACTAAGTGGCACAGAAAAGACATTTTTGGTTTCCTCTCAGATAATCTAAAGTTAAGAGGAAATAGATTGTTCAGGTTAGTATTTTGCTAACTAGATACAAATGAGACTCATCTGGGAAGAGCTATGTCAGTTGAGACATTGCTTCTGTCACATTGGCCTGTAAGCAAGTCTGTGAAACATTTATTGACTGATGATTGATGTGAGAGGGCCCAGCCCACTGTGAGTGATGTCATTATAGAAACAGTTGCTGAGCAAGCCCTGGAAAGCAAGTCAGGAAACAGCATTCCTCTGTGGTTCTGTGTCTGTTTCATGCCTTGTGCTCCTTCCCTGACTTCCTTCCCTGACTTCGGGTTACTCAGTGACCCAAAGTGTGACCTTTGGTTACACTTGGGTCCCTCCCCAAGTGGCTTTTGCTCAGGGTCTTTTATCATAGCAATAAAAGGCAAATAAGGCCATAAATGCCACAAAATTGCTTGATACTGAGGAAGAGCTCATCCATTTGCTTCATTAGTTGTACAGGTTCTATATGGGGGAGATGAAATTCACTACAGCTTCATTTGCAGTTCCCCAATTGCTACAAATGTGAATTTAAAGTACTTATTGGGCATTTGGATTTGAGAACTGTTTAGTTAATTAGCTTGTTGTTGATTTGATAATTTGGTTTTCAAATGTTTAAGTTCTGAAGTTCTTTATATGTCCTAGGTATTAATCCCTTATCTGGTATACAGTTGGCAAAGATTTTTATTCTGATGATCTTTTTCCTTGCTATGCAGAAGCTTTCCAATTATTTTGTAATCCCATTTGACATTTTTGTCATTATTTTATGTGCTATTCAAGTTCTTTTCATAAACTCCTTACCTCTGCTTGCATCATAAAATGTTTGCTTAATCTTTTCTTCTAGTAGTTTTAAAGCTTCAGGTCTTAAACCTTATTTGAGCAATCTTGAATTTGCTTGTTTGTTTGTGTTTGCTTTGCACAGTCAGAGATTGGGATCTAGTTTCCTTCTGCTATGTATGGAAATTAGTTTTCCTAGCACTATTTGTTAAAGAAGCTGTCTCTTTCCAGATATATACATGTTCTTTATTGCTAAGTTTGTGGACCTGAATAGGTTTATTTCTAGATCTCCTATTGTGTTTCTTTGATCAGTATGTCTGTTTTTATGACTATACCATGCTGGGTGTTTTTGGTTTTAATTTTTTGTTTGTTTGTTTGGTTGGGTTTTTTGTTTTTTGGGGTTTTTTTTTTGTTGTTTTTTGTTTTTTGTTTTTTTTTTTTTTAAGACAGGGTTTCTCTGTATAGCCCTGGCTGTCCTGGAACTCTTTCTGTAGACCACCCTGGCCTAGAACTCAGAAATCACAAGTGCTGGGATTAAAGGCATGCTCCTCCAGTGCCCAGCACTTTTTTGTTTTTTGTTTTTGTTTTTGTTTGTTTTGTTTTGTTTTAACCGTGCTTCTATGTAGTAAAATTTGACATCAGGAGCTGTGCTGTGTCCAGCATTGTTCTCTCTGTTTAGTATTCCTTTTGTTAATTGGGGTCTTTTGTGTTTCCCTATCAATTTTAATTTTATGTTTGTTTCTAGTTCTCTGAAGAATGTCATTGCCCTTATGCTTTTTACAATACTAATTTTGCCAATCTGTGAACATGGGAAGGCATTCTACCTCATAGCATCTTTTCCACTAGTTTTTAAGGAAATAAAAAGTGCTACTCCAGAGAATTAAAAGGAATTAAAAACAGCATTATCTGACCTGGAGAAATATTTGGTCTATTTATAGCGTTCAACCAGCCACCATATTCCTTTTAACTAAAGACTAATTCAGAGCAAGCCCCTAGCTCTCCTTCCTTCTGTGAAGGCTCTGAGAAGTAAGGAGATGGTTTTAAAAAAATATTTGGAATTCATAAATCTTAAGAAAAAAAACCTAAAGCATATCCCCAGCATATAAGCAGAAAAGTACCACATGCTGATAGAGACGCTACAGCAAGTTATCTGGAAACTCCACCAAGATCATTGGTGATGGCTTGACTAATGAAAAGATGTTTCCATGGAGACAGAACAGCCTTCTGTTAGAAATGGCCATCTGAGGCTTCTATGGCTAGATGGTTTTCCACAGCCTAGCTTAAAGACAGGCTAATTCGCTTGTTAGGAGTGAATGCAACTTGTGACTGTAAGTTGAATCCAATGTTCATTGACCATTATGCCAGGGCCCTCAAGAATCAAGTGAGGCCTAATTTGCTTGTACTCTGTAAGTGAACAGCCAACCTAAATAGCAGTACATCTGTTTACAACATGGCTTATTGGATATTTTATTCCCAAGTGTGAGACTTCTCTGGAAAAAAGAAGATTCATTACAAATATTAGTCTGTTGTCCATTGACAGTTGGCCCTGTCACCTGAGAGCGCTGGTGGAAGTATACAGTAAAAGTTGAGTAGTTGTCGTGCCTGCTGCCCCATCAAAACTTCTGTAGTGCATGGATCACGGAGTAGTTGTGACTTTCAAACATTGTTGAAAAGAGGTATTTATTTTGTAAGACTAGAACTGCCCTAGATAGAGATTCCTCTAGAGATTTGGGCAAAGTAAATTGAAAACCTTATGAAAATGATTTACCATTCTAAATTCTGTTAGGAACATTGTGTGATTCAAGCGAGGAGGTAAAGGATAACAACAGTAACAGGATCTCGGAAGAAGTCGATTCCAACTCTTGTAGATTACTTTGAAGGCATCAAAACAAAAATGGAAGACCCAACCACAGATGCAATGGAGAATCAGCAAGACAGATAGACTTAGAGGTGGAGCCTGTGGGGTCTCAGCTACTACCATCTCATGGTAAAGGTTCAACTGCTAAGGAGTTGCTTCTTATGAAAAGAAAGTGGGCTTTGTGGTGTCTGTACTCCTGGTGTACAACAAAGGCTTTGGAATGTCACATAAACCTACCTGGTAAAGCACTGACAAAGTTTGGGAGGATTTTAAAATGACCAAAAACAGACAAAATGATGTCAGGCATAATCATATGGTACAGTGAGGTATCTTGTGAAGAGAAGAATCCATCACCCTCCCTGACAAATTTCACTATTCCCTTTTTTAATTATTTCTTTGTTTAGCAAATTACTGTTGCCACCCGAATTATCAGAAACTACTGCCCTGTTTAGGAATCCCAAGGAGACAAGACCTTCTGCCAGCAAAAAGGGGTCTGTTTGCTAAAGGTTCAAGTGATCATTAGCATTAGGAAGGAAGAAAAGAAGGAGGGATGGGCTGGGCGAGAGAGGCTAGATATTTTCATCCATGCTTCCTGAATCACAAGCCCCAGAGTCTGTGTTATATAGTTTTAAGGTTTAGTTCTAAATTATATGTATATGTGTATATGTGCATATAGGTTTGTTCACATGTGATTGCAAATATCCACAGAGCCAAAGAGAGGGTATTGGCTCTCCTGGAAGTGGATTACAGGTGGTTATGAGCCATTCAGCATGGGAGCTGGGAATCATTCTTGGTTCCTCTGTAAAAGCACTATAAGCTCTTAATTCCTGAGCCACTTCACCTGTCCTGACCCTTGTTGCTGTTTTTACAAATGCTAAAGCAAGGGCTGGAGTGAAGAGCCAGCACCTGAGAATACTTCCTGCTCTTCCAGAGGATCCAAATTTGATTCAGGCATCCATGAGACAGCGCACCATCACACGTATCTCCAGCTCCAGGGGCATGAATATGGTGCACATACATATATGCAGACAAAAACAAAATTAAAATATGAATTGTAGGAGTCGAAGGGGTTAGAGGACACCAGAAGATCATGGCCCACTGAGTCAACTAAGGAAGCTCCAAATAGGCTCTCAGTGGCTGAAGCAGCAAGTATGAGGCCTGCATGGGTCTGCACCAGGTCCTCTACATATATGTTATGGCTGTTAGCTTGGTGTTTTTTGTGGAACTTGTAACATTAGGAGTGGACATGTTTGACTCTAATGCCTGCTCCTGGGATTCTTTTCCTCTTATTGGGTTGCCTCATCCAGCCTCAGGATGAGGGCTGTCACCTTGTCTTATTGTATCTTGTTTTGTCGTGTTTGGCTGTTGTCTCTTGGAGGCCTGTTCTCTTCTGAAGGGATCTGGGGGAGAACAGGATGGGGAGGAGTGGAGGGAGGGGAAATGGTGGTTGGATGTATGAGAGGAAAATCTATCTTCAATAAAAAAGAGAGAGAAAGAAATAGAATAAAATGGTCTTAAAAATACTAAAACAATTAGTGGCCCTTTTCTTTGGGGGTTGTCCTTTTGTTCCTGGTTCTTGAGATACCACTCAACAGCTTATCAGTAACTGAAGTGAAGGGTTTTTCTGCCATGTTGGGCTATGCAGGTCCCAGGAAGTAGGGTCTATTTTTATTAATATAAACTAAACAAACTGAAAATATATTCTAATCATCTCTGCCTTTCTATCTTAGATTGTTCCATAAAGACATCCTGTGACTTATCATATCTGATAACAGATCATAAGACCCCACATCGGAAGAGGTCCAGCTGGAGGGAATATATCACAGAGGCCAAGAAAATCTAGACACTCCAGCCCAGATTTATCTGCTTAGTATATTAGCATTAGACCATGGCTTTCCACACTTTATCCACCTGCAACCCTTTTTGGCATGAGAAAATTTTACTTGACTCCAGTTATATGGATATACAAAATAAATATGTAAGCCAAATATTTACCAGTAATAAATAATAAAGAAATTTATTTTAAAATAGTTATTTGGAATACATATACTTTTCCAATTTTAAAGACAGATAGTAATTAATTAGATTTGTTTAATTATATATGGTATTAAAATTTAAAACAATTACTTCATATACATCTAAATTTATTATTTATTAAATATGGAAGAAAATGCACAGAGAGATGGGTATCCTTTTATATCCTGAGTAAATTCTCAACTGAATATTTGATGTTGCTTCCTCTCATGCTTACTTGTCTGGATTATTCTCTCACACCCAGAACATGTTTTTGAAATGCATATCATATATTCAGCCATTAAATATGTGTATGTATATGTATATATGTGGTGCGTATGTGTGTGTGTATATATAGATATATGTATAGCATCCTATATGTTACATATGTATATGTATGGCATCCTTTCATGACATTTTCCATCTCCTGTGTAGATAAGAGTAAGTTATTGTATTCTTAGGTATGACTCTCAAATGTGTCCTGTTTCCTGTATTATGTATTTCTGTTAAGTAAGGGAGAAATTATCAAACTAGGTATCTTTCAGTCCTCCTTGAACATCTTGGATTTTGACAGCCAAAAGTGAGATGTTACATGAGTGAGTACAGTGTAGGAACTATTTCCTGACTGTTTGTGAAGGCAACATACTGAATGATGACAGTTTTGATGAATTCATTTATGTAGTATATACTTTGTGTTAAACTAGCTTTCAGAAGTTTTCAGAATTGTGTCTTAAAACATGAGCCATCTGACAAGTAAAAAAAAAAAATCAACAGTTTGAAATGGAGGACGTTCAGGAAAATTTTTAGTAAGTCATTGAATGATATGACAATTTTTACTTTTATCTCTTCATTTCTATTTCTGATTAGCAATTTGTTAGGGAATTATTGAGTGAGAACTGAAAGAAGTTTACCAAATTTTGTTTGGTTTCTGTTCTTGTCTTACTAAAGTTCATAAACTGTTACTTTGTTTTTAACCTTAAGGACTGGTGTCCTTAATAACATTGGTTGTCCACTACTGAATATTGCCCCAACATTTATGGGCCTCATACAATTGCAGTTTATTTGTTCATCATCCGGTTGGTCAGTAGTGTGGACAAGCATAAACAGTCATTACTTCTTTTGGTCCTACCTCATGATCACTGTCAGTTGGGTTCAGAAGGTCACAGGTCAGGACATCAGTATTGGTAGGCAGTTTGGCCTCCACTTAAAGAAAATGAGAGTGCAGCAACCATTGTGAATATTATAGTCACAGAGTGTTAAAATAGGGAAGAGTTATTTCCTAATCCTCTGGCCCTTACAATCTTCCTCCTTCCTCTTGAGAAGTATTTCTTGATCCTTAGGTGTTTTGCAGATGCCTCCATTGGGGCTTAGCGCCACAACTTGTATTTTGATGGTAGTTTTCTGTAATTGACCCCTTCAGTTTTAGAGTGAGGCTTCATTGATGAGGGCATCACTACAACACTTAGCTGTGGACATAAGGAAAAATACTTAGGGTGCACGTAGGGATCATTCTGGTTTAATAAAGTGACTGTAGCTTCTCAAAGAAGACATCACTAGCCTTGGGTAGTTGGTTAAGTTTCCAGTACCAGGCAGGGTTTCTTTCTTGTTGAGCAGGTCTTAAGTTCTATTAGAAAGATAATGGTTACCACCAATATATGTGTGCTACTACTTTATACTTATGGTTATTGTGTCATCTCTGTGGTTGTTTGTGGTTCATAGGTGTCATAGCTAGGTAAGACTGTAGGTTGCTTCCCTTCCTTGGAAGTTTTCATGGGGTCTCCTGGTAACATGAAAGCTAGATCAGGCAGGAGATATTCAGGTCAGTTCCAACTGGGATTCTTCTGGACCCTGTGTCTGAAGTAAATGGTGTCTCCAGCAAAAGGAACTTATTTTACACCTTTGGGAGCAACCAAGGACAATAACAATAGCCTGTAATGTTGGAGAATTGAATGTCAGAAACTGTATTCATAAAGTCTTACCAGCATAACTGCCTAAACATAAACAAAATGAGAACAACAGACTTGCTAACGTGGTTGAGGAGAAAGAGCAAGAGGCCTCAACCCTATACAAAGAACTCCAGGCAACTAAGGAATGCTGAGAGTGGGAGAAATAGCCTTCCCCAGGGATGAGCACACTAATTGGTAATCCAATACCAAATGGTCAGCTCTGAAAACATACACATACAGGTAACAATAAGCTGACTGAACAGGTGTTTTGTGTATGTGTGTGTGTGTGTGTGTGTGTGTGTGTGTGTGTGTGTATTCATGTCATAGCAATCAATGAAAAAAGTTACATATTTGAAAGGGAACAAGGTAGGATATGAGGATGGTTTGTGGGGAGAAAAGGGAAGGAGGAATGATATATTTACAACCATCCAAAGAAGAAAAACTAGCAACAATGACTCAGTATAATACATTCTTTTTCACATGGAATTGAAGTTTAGTGACTCAAATAATTTCCCAGTATTAAAAATTCCCAGACACAGCTTGCAGCTGGGAAGAGCTAACATAGTATATTAGGAAAAGAAGTCCAAACAGTCTGAATTTGGAATTCCTAGTGCTCATGCAAAGAACCTAAGCCAGGGGAACCTTAGTTTCTTTTGTTCAGTGCTTTCTCCACAGAAAATGAGAATTAGATGTCTCTTCCTTACAACATTACATTTAGTTTATAGAGAATTTTTTCCCCTGAGACAGAATTTCTCTGTGTAGCCCCAGCTGTCCTGGAACTCATTCTGTAGACCAGGTTGGCCTCGAACTCAGAAATCCACCTGCCTCTGCCTCCCAAGTGCTAGGATTAAAGGCACATGCCACTTCTAGTACAGTCAGTTACAACAGTGGGAATTTACTCTTTTTTCTATTTATTTACTGTGTACCGCAATACATATGTAGGTGTTGCTTCTCTTCTTCCACCATGCACGACCCTGGGATTGAACTCAGATTTCTAGGCTTGTTGACAAGTTTCTTTGCCCACTAAGCTATCTCTCTGGCTCTTCTTTCTCCTAGTCTTATATGACTGTCTTTTCTAAATGGCAGTGTCTTTTCTCAGTATACTTAAAGTAATATTTTTTGTCAAAAATATTCCTTGAATGACTATGGAGATGACTTAGTTTTGCTTGTCACGTAAGCATGAGGACCTGAGTTCAGATTCCCAGCACCTACATAACAACCATAGAGGAAGAACTGAGAGGAGACGGACAGATGGGCTCCTGAAGCTCATTGCCTACTCTGGCTAGCAAATCCATGAGCTCTAGGTTCAGGAAGAGACCCTGTCTCCAAAAATAAGGTGGAGAGCAATTGAAAAAGGCACCCAGTATTGACCTCTGACCTCCATGTGCATAGGCCTGCTTGTGTACCTCCTATCCACAGCTCATGAACACATTCATATTATACACTCACAGACAAACATGCTTACACATACAGACTGACTGACAGACACACAGATCCTTGAAAATGTTGTGCTATAGTTTTAATACACACACACACACACACACACTCACTCACTTATGGCAAGCTATAAAATTACATTACAACCATGAAAAATAATGAGAAGCAAACATCAAGATTTTATAAGCTTTAGAATCATGTTAATTTTTTCTTCTAAATATTTGATCATGCATTTCTATAATGCAAAGCATCCACAGCCCTTTTCCCTGTTAACAGAAGATACATACAGAGCTAAAGATAGTCACCCTCAGGACAGATTCGCCTATAATTTTGATACAATGGCTATTCTGCTGAATCGTATTCTGTGAAATGTTTAGCACCACTTGGTAGAAGCATGGAAATCTTTTGTAATTCTTAGTTTCCATTCTACATGTATTTAAGTACCACAGTCTCACAGTTGAATATTAAATATTTGATTCCTTCTTCCTTCAACCTGCACCTGCATTTTGTTTGACTCTCACTGTTCAGGGACAGAATTAAAATCTTACTATATCCTTGTATTGTAGCTAATATATCTGTTATAAGTCAGGCTTTAAATCTTTGAATCTTCACCTGTGGAGGATATTATACAAGTTCCTTCACATCTCAGCCCACGATGTCTCCTGCTGTGTCTGTCACCTGCTGTCACACCCCAGTCAACCTTTACCAAAGCTCAGGTTGATCTACATTTCTCTCAGGTCTCTAAACCATACAAATGTTTTCCATTATGTAGTTATTTCTCATATTGGTTTATCTGCTTTATAGCCTCCATTTAAGAACTGTCTCATCCTTCCTTCAAGACTCATTTTAAATATTAAACTTTAAATAACTTACCTAGGAAATTTTACCTGATTCTCTGCCACGTAGACTCTGTAAGATTTATATGAATGCTTTAATAAGCTATGATCCATTCAATCTCAACAAGGTCTGTCATTCAACTTAACCACACCTGTTAGTCACTGGAGAGCAAATGTACTCCCCATGGAGAGAACTCACACAGCAAGTAGAGTACTAAATAATGCACAGAGGTCACCCAGAACTAACCCTAGACATGGCTCAGGAGTGTCACAACACCAAAGCACATCTGTCCACACTGCTCTTGTCTACCCAAACTTAGGAACACGTAATTTTGCCTCCCTTTTCCAGACTTCTACCACCTAAACCCCTTACTGTTTTCCCTGTGAGCCACTCCCCAGTGATTTCTGTCTATGGTCATTGATTTTTATATTATTTTATTATAACTTTATTTTATTTTTGACTTCCGCATTGTCATAAAAAAGGATAAACTTCCAGTGGGCCCTACTTTAAGGATAGACGGGTTGTGCTTTTCAGCTTTCTAATAGATAACAACAAAAAAAAAAAAGAATGATTTCAAAAATTAAGCCTAGGTAAGTTGTCAGCATGATTTCTTTACTGTTATTTTTGTTCGTTTGAGACAGGGTCTTACTGATAATACCCTGCCTCAGCTTCCCAAAGGCTGAAATTACTGATGTAAATCTCTATTCCCAGTCAAGTATAAGCATTATTTTCCCCTTTTATTAAACATGGATTCTTCTCTCATACAATATAATCTGACTACAATTTCCCCTCCCTCTACTTCCCCCCTGTGCCTCCCTATCTCCTCTCCCACTGGCCATGCCCCCTTTCTGTCATTTACTAGAAAATACCATGGAGAAGGGCATGAATGTGGGAAAGTCACCCCTGAGTCTTGTCTCGTGGGTGGTGACACAGGCGAAGGAAAGCTGCCCTTCTCCCTTCCCTTGTTGAGAGTGGGAGAACTGAAAACTAGCCATGTCCCTCACCAGCTGTAATACTTGGGAGAGCAGGCACTGTACCTCCCCTGGGCAGCAGGATAGAGCTGGCTCTGTTGGTAGGGTTCGCTGGTGGGCCAGCCCTGAAGGCATGAGAGCAGAAGAGCTGCTGGGCAGACTAGCTCAGATACCTCTCCGGCCCAGATCCAAGCTTTGGAATTGGCCCACCCCAACATTTTCCCCATCGATGAACTGCTAGAGTGCATAAAGGGGCAGTTCCTACATATACAAAGCTACAGTATCTACATGACATAGGGCAACAACAGGATATCCAAGAGGAGTCCTAGAGAGGACCCAGTATTGATAAAATAGCAGAAGCCAGAGGCCTCACACCAGAGGCCTCCACAATGAAATTTTTATATTTTTCTCTGTTGGGAGGCAGAGTACAAGGGTGGAGTGTGAGTGCCAGGGGAGGGGGGAGATGAATGAGATTGGGATGCATGGTGTGAAATTCACAAGAACCAATAGGGTTTTAAAAATCTGGAAAAAATTAATATGTCTCTGAAAAGTGAAATTTATTACATATAAATTGTTTAGAAACAATGTTTAGAAGTATTAGTAAGGGACGCTTAAATTGTTACAAAATTAGACATAAGAATATTCATGAATTCATTTGTGTCTGTATACACATACTTCATTATGCAGCTAACAGAAGTTCCATTTTCTCAAGTACTTTCCCACTCACATATGCCCACACTGATATTAAACCACTTGGTTTTAAAAAGACCGTCGATACCATTGAAAAACTTGAAGTAGAGCTTTGTTATGTACAGCAAAATTAATTGTAGTTTTTATATATTTGCAGATCACTTTATCTTTTGGGGGGAGGGGCATATATACATGGCACATGTAGAGGTCAGAGGTCAACCTCATATTCATTCTTGTTTTATTCCTTTATTGAGACAGGATGTCTTGTTTGTTTGGTGCATTAGTTTCCGGGGTTTATATATGGACTCTAATCTTGTCAAAGGAGGAACACTGCTATGCTCAGATTTGTGGACTCTGGAGAGCTGAACTCAGGGCCTCATGCTCTCACACCAAGTACTCTGCCCATGTAGCCATCCCGAACCCTGCACATCCTTTGATACTACGTGTGGGACCAAAAGTGAGTCCAGATTTTATCTTTAATGCTCTGGAACCTAACAGAGGAGGGTTGAAGCACACTTGAAGTAACAGGTTGTCGTACCCGGCTGGTCTGGAAGTTGTCTGGACATCCTCTTCAGCCAGGAAGCCTAGCAGTAAGTCAAGCCAGCATGTGTCTGTGGTCTGTGGGGAGATAAAAGGCAGGAAAGGAAAAAATCGTTTAGTAGAGGGAGCAGCTGTTATGGGAAGCCTGGGAACAGAGCACCCTGTTGTCACGGGGGTGGGGGGCAGATTGTAGTTGACAAAGTGACTGGAACCAGGGCAATAGCTCTAGGACTCCACCTCCCTAGAATACTGCCGAAAACAAGGGGACAGACATCAAACAGGCTCAAGGAGCACCTTAGGGAGCCTGGCCAGATAGCAGACAGAGGAAAACAGCCCCAGTTATAGCTGTATTACATAGATGGGTTGGCTATACATACTACTTAGTGTTCCGTCATGGAAATCAGTGATGCTCTGACCCTAGGGCCTAAAGATGTTCATACACTACATATGTCTAAGACTGGCTAAGATAAAAGAGTCTTTCTAGTCCTGCTATTCTCGAATTTTTGCTGTTGCTTGTTTTTCTAACACAGGGTTTCATGTAGCCTAGGCTCGCTGCATTTTAGAGCTATTACTATTCTTGGCACAGTATAGATACCAAGACAAGTTTTCTGTGGATTAGAAAATCAGAAACTAGAATACCAAGGCAGACTACGAGCCCTCTAAAGAACAGTAAATAACAGTAACTGTAGAAAGAGCCTTAGTGGGACCAACCCAGAATTGTTAGATCAGTGCCCGCTAATGACACTTATTTCAAACCTGAGCTAGAGACCAGTGTCTGTAGTGTGCATGCACACACAAGACTCCCAGGAGAACTGGCTGGGCCTCAGACTGTTGTAATTCACATGGAACTTGACATTATTAATTGATAATCTGTTTTGTTCTTAGAAAAACACGCTGCACATAAGTAGAAACTTGTTCTTGCTATCTTTTCAAATAATGTCACTATTTCCTCAGAAGTAGGGGGCCTTTGGCTGCCACCGTAGCTTGTCCCCAAATGGGCATAGGGATTGTATGAGACAGAGTCTTTTTGGAACCACTTTCCTTTGATATTTACACAGTTTTGTTATGCTCATTTTCTAAGAGCACAACTTGAAGTCCACTCTGATAACAGATTCTGAAGTCTATAATCATTTGTAGTGACTGGAAGTACAATGATGTATAGTAAATATCTCAGCGTTGACTCATCATGCTTAAAGGAACATCATAGCAATAAAATACATTCCTAACGGTTATTGTTCTCTCCCACAGCCTAGTGGCAACGGTCATCCCTTGCTTTGATTCGGGGAATTTGCCTGAGCGCAGATGGGATTATAGTATTTGCCTCTGTGAGATTACCTCACTAAGGAAAAGGTCTTCAAATTTGTCCGTCGGTTGTATGTTAATGTACAAAGTTATTGTCTGTGCAATACGGCAAAAATAAACTGTACTGCAGTGAACTTTGAGACACCTTTCAGACCCTGCGTTCAACTCTTTTGAGTATAACTACCCAGGTAGGGTTGCAAGACCATATGGTAGTTTCTCTCTGTAAACCTTTTTGAGGACCTGTAATGTCTGTACCACTCTCCCCAACACATAGCAGTGTATAAAGCTCATTTTTCGCCACCTGCTGACCAGCATTTGCTGTTTTTCTTTTATAATAACCACCCAAACAGAAATGGGGTAAAATTTCCCTGTGGCTTTTATTTGCATTTTCTTGATGATTAGTAAGTAGAGTTTTTCTCTGAGCACTTGATAATTGTATGTCTGTCTTTGTGGAAATATATATTGTTTTCTGCCCTTAGTGTGATAAGGTTTTTTATATCTTTAACTGTTGAGCTGTAAGAGCGCCTTACATAATTTGTAGATTAGCCTATAACCAGCTGTGTGATTTGCAGATATTTTTCCCATTGCACAGCTTGTCAGATTGTCTATTGACTGTTTCTCCTGTTATGCAGATTATTTTCTCCTATTAATTCCATTTATTCACTTTTGTTTCTGTTGTTGTGACTATGAAATCACCAGCAAGGAACCCACATAATTCTGATTATTTATTTTTCTCATTTTTAAGAAACTGACATTTTAAATTTTGTAGATGGATTTTACAGTGGTGGCAGTTTTATGGGCTTTGTGTTTATTTTGCTTCATGAGATCACACTGTTAGTTTTCCTACCAGTTAGACATAATTGGGGGAGACAAATTTTAGGGTCATTTTGACCTATGTGGCCCAGTTGTCCCACAGCGTGGAGTTTTAGGAATTTCATTACTAGTCTACTTTGTAACCTGCTTTCAAGAATAGAGTCCATGGACATAGGGTATTTGAGAACTTGCTGGAAGTGGCCTATCTTTATCTCAGTCTGCCTATAGGTTGTAATGTCCACTTACTACATCTTGCAGGTGGTTCATGGGCTATATGCTGCTTTTGGCTACTTTGTTTCCCACTGTTCCTGATCAGTAGACAACTGACTTTGTTCCTGGTAGCAATTGCTTTTGTTGCATGCTACATTTTCTCCCCCCCCCCTTTTTTTCTGATAAGTTGACTGTCTCTCTGTCTCTCTCTGACTCCTCCCACCTCCCCACCCCCCACGTGTGTGTTTGTGTGTGTGTGTGTGTGTGTGTGCGCGCCCGAGCACGCACACCTGCCAAATCAAGAATGGAGTGGCCTATAAGGCAATTGTCTTAAAGCATTGTGCCCCAATTGAGTTAAAAGCTGTTTTATTGATTGTGGTATTTTATAGCTAACTGAATTATTAATTTGACTTCATTTGGCAGTTGGAAAGTTTTAAAACCAGAGATCTCATGGCGCATTGTGCTCTCTGGCATAGATCTGTTACCTTTTTCCTAAAGATATGCTAGTGCTAATGAATGTTTTATAACCTACCTGCATGGATACAAATACATAACCACGATCTTTAAAAATGGACATCTTCATTTGAAAATGCTTATTTTGTACAGTCTTTTTTCAAGAAAGCCAAATATGCACTCTAAATGAGAAGCGAGTGAAAGTGCTGCTTGGCTTGTAAGTATTTGCCAACCATAACAGAATGCCCTTATAGGCAGGAGATGGCTCGAGTACTGTTCACCCATATGCAAGTGTCTGCCAGGGCCTACACCCAAGAAGCCAAGTAGATTTGAGTATATTTCCTTGGTACATTATTTCTTCTCAATCCTCTCTCCTTTTACAGGGAGATGGATTCAAATAAAAAAGGATATTATATCTCCCCACATTAACCATCAGTATACCAACACATCAGCCGCATTTCAGGCATTGCTTTCTACCAGATGGTACCAGTTTTGTATAGTATGACATATGTAGGAAAACTGTACAAATTATACCCTGTTTTTAGAGACCCAATAAACACACTAGTGTAGCAAAAGCTTCCTTGGGTGTGTCTGTCTTTGAGTCCATTGTCTGCATGCAGCTGAGTGTGCCCATGAATGCAGACAACACAAAATGAATATTTAAACATTTTGAGATTTTGTGTGTGTGTGTGTGTGTGTGTGTGTGTGTGTGTGTGTGTGAATGTATGTTATTTGTTGTTACTCCAGTTTTTGGTTTTCAAGTATGAACTTTGTAGATTATGTCAAGTTCACACAGCAGAGGATTGGACACATCTGCTGGTGACCTTTGGTAAAGCTAGTAAGTTCTGATTTAGCCAATATTTCTAACAGTATTTATGACAAGCCTTGGTGAGACATGTGCATGTTGATAAGAACATCTTTTGTTTAAAGTAGACTAACATGACTTTGATGTTCCTCATTTGTAAATGGAATTATTGCACATGTCATCCTGAGCTGGAACTCCTGAGACACCCTTGGTTTGAATTTCCCAGTACAACTGTGACAAATCTACCTCAGCATTAACAAGGAACTTGCTATGTAACCAACACTAGCCTTCAACTCCCTGGGATTAGAGGAGTGGGTTACGACATCATCACTTTAGAACTTCTTGGCAGCAAATACTGTCTAAAAGCTAGCTTTACTGCAGTGCCACCAGTGACCTCCTATGTCCTCACTCTCTGTACCACACCTACACTGAGCCCTTGAACACACTTAGCATGGATGGCTTCTACCTCCCACCTGTACCCCTGATATCCCCATGAGTTTCTCATTCATTCACATTGCTGTCCAAATATCCCTTCCTTCCCCACTTAAACAACCCAAACTTCCTTAAATCCTAATGCTCTGCTCTAGTCTTAGTTAAGGGGAAAACAGTGCTGAGCTTTTCTAAACTTGGTTCCCAGTTCTACAGGAGAAGAACCAAGCCCACAGGTTCCATCCGGATAAGTGCTCCTGTACACTGACAGATGCTCCACCCTTGTTTGCTCCCCTCGCCTTCCTCTCCTCTCAGCCAGATATCTCTGCACATTGGCAGCCAGAAGCAAATATAGTTCCACAGAAATCCAAGCCATACAGCAGTGCTTCTGAGTTTTCATCTGGTTGAATACCTTTTTAAGAGATATTGTTTTTAGCCCGGCGGTGGTGGCACACGCCTTTAATCCCAGCACTTAGGAGGCAGAGGCAGGCGGATTTCTGAGTTTGAGGCCAGCCTGGCCTACAGACTGAGTTCCAGGACAGCCAGGACTACACAGAGAAACCCTGTCTTGAAAAACCAAAAAAAAAAAAAAAAAAAAAAAAAATTGTTTTTAATTCGTTTTTAATTCTCTGTAGAAAAAATATTCCTGAAAGAAACGGCCCCTGAAGAAAGCTCTTGAGCTTGGCTTTTTGATAGGAAGGGTTCTGAAGACATCCAGTGACAAAATTGTGACATTAGGCATAAAACTCATGCCATTAAGAATTCATTGAAACTGGGTATATTGGTGTCTACATTTAATTGCAGCACTGAGGAGGCAGAGGTGGGAGGATATCTGTGAGTTCAAGGCCAGCCTGACCAACATATCAAGTTTGAAGCTAGTTAAAACAACACAGTAAGGTCCTCTTTAAAAAACAAAAACAAAAACAAAAAAACCAAAACCAAAAACAAACTCAGAACAAAAGGTATTCTGATTGTGTTATAGACACTCATGTCTGTTGCACTTAGAGGTATGTTCTCCTTGTGTTAACTATGTCCCCTTACCCTGGGGTTTGAGAAGGGATGCAAGTGAATATGAATGTGTGGGAAGCCTGTATCTACCTACTCTGGCCACTGATATTAAAACAGCAGTGTAAAGGTCAGATAACAGCTGAACATCCTTAGGAGTCTAATGTAGGAGGTCATGGGAGGGGTTGGAGAGGGAGAAGGGGGGTGGGTGGGATGAAAACACCCATGCATGCATACTCATGCATGAGAGTCTCAAAGCTTAAACCTAAGTTTAATGATGCTGATGGAAAGCACGGCTGGGGGTCCATTTCCTGCCTTAGACCTAGGCTTGGCGCCTTGCATTCAGGCTTTCATTAGCAGCCAGCCCTCTGGCTCTCTCTGAGGTTGTAGCCTCAGACTACAAGTTGTGCCAGATTTTCTTGGTTCAAAGGCTTTTAAGACTGAGCTCCCTAGTTTTCCAGCAGGCAAACGACCTACTGTGGGTTTTTGAAGCTTACATAATTGATGGTAGGCAGAGAGAAAATAAATAAACAAGAATTAGTGTGGCTACGTACTTTATGAATACCTGAATATCTTCCCAAATTCACTGAAAGTCATTTTAGTCATACCGAGAAGAGACTTAAGTTTGAAACAAAAATTATAGAATTTTGTTTACCTCATTTCTAGACAAAGGAAAAGAGTGTCAGTGTCTGTGAAATTGCTAAGGAAAATACCCAGATATGAAGCATATGAGTTATAGCTTCATCTCAGCCGTGTAGTTTTGGTTCAGTTTCTCCAACAAGGAAAATACAGCTGTGTCACAGATGCTCAGGATTTGTCATGCATAGCCAAAGGTCATTTTGAGAAGACTAGAGGGAAGTGAAAGAAGATACTGAAGTAGGCCTCCCCTGCAATCTCCCTCCCACAGAAATGCCTTCCCAGTCTCTCTCCCCGTGCCCAGCCAAGGAAACCATGGATACCTTCACAGCCACCAAGGAAACCACGTGAAAGCTTCCAGTATAACCCGAGGACAGCACAGGAAGAAGGGATGTGCCAGAAAGTGTAGACTGGACTTTATTACAGTGCTCATGGAAGTGCTCACTTGTCTTCAAGTTCAGGGTCTTCTGCTGCTCCGTTCAGTAGCTGGTGTTCTGCTGCATCAGTACCAGCTCCATTCCAGTCTGAGGCAGGGTGGTATGGAGAGAGCTGACATTTACAGAGTAGAGAGACCAGGCAAGGAATGTGAGTGATATCAGATGATGATGGTGAGCCTTGGACAGTGCGTCTGAGGCAGATATCAATAGCCACATTTTCCACTCTTGACCCTTTATACTAACCCCTGAGGCCTGAGAGGATACAACTTGGACAATAAAACCCTGGGCTTCACATTTCCACATCAAACTTGGTTTCCAGTTCATACCTCCATTAGATTAAATCCATTGGTCTTCAGCTCTAGTCAGTGCTCAGCAGCACAAAACTTCTGACAGTTCCTGGAGGCATACTGGAGGTCAGTGTGGCACAACTCATCTGTGCCACACTGACCTCTCCTTTCCTTGGGATTCTCCCAGGGGAAAAACTAGTTTATGAAGACTGGAATAGGTGTAGGCCTTCTCGGATGAACAGAAATCAATACATAGTTCAAGGGGTAAAAGGAATCAGGGAAACAGACTTTCATCAAGTCTTTCTTGAGACAAAACCTGTATCAAAGCAAAAGAATGGTCTGAAAAACAAAACCAAATTCTGTACCTCAAGGCAGTAGGCAAACAAGAGAAACTGAGCCCCAAGTCAGAAGGAAGTAACAAAAGTGATTATAGAAATTATTGAAAAAGAGACTAGATCAGCAGTTCTCAACCTGTGGGTTACAACCCCTTTGAGGTTGAATGACCCTTTCACAGGGGTTACATATCAGATATCCTGCATATTAGATATTTACATTAAAATTCATGGCAGTAGCAAAATTACAAAGTAGCAATGAAATACTTTTATGTTTGGGGCTTACCATAATATGAGGAATTGTATTAAAGAGTCGCAGCTTTGGGAAGCTTGAGAGCCACTATTCTAGAAAAATAGTTACAGAGGATGAAAAATGAAGAGAGTTTTTTTTTTTTTAAAAAAAAGCAAATCATTACTTGGAGAAAAAAAATAATTCAAAATTGGAAATAGAATGGCATAATAGATACATCATCAGTACAACATTATTAGGAAGTTATATTTTACCTTATGTTAAAGTTTTAGTTAACATATAGATAGATCATTTTGCCATTTTCCTTTTCTCCCTCCAACTTCTTCCATGCCCAACCCTCCTTAAATTGATGGCCTCTTTCTGTGATTATTATTATTACATATATATGCATAAATGTATAATATGACTTACTAAGACCATTCATTAGAGTACTTTGTTTATATAAGATTCCAGAGCTCACTACTTTATAAGCATTTATATAGCAACATTTGGAAAGCTGTCATGGAATGTACACACTCTTTGATGCACATACCCTACCAAGACGAGATCATGAATAAAGAAAATCTAAACATACTAATGGGAAAGAAGAGTAAATTACTTATAAAATGTCTCAGACAAAGACAAGAACTGAACCTGATTAACCCCACTACCAAATTATTCCAAACACTTAAAGAAAAACCAATGCCAAAACAATTCAAAAGACGAGAATGTTACATATTCACTTCATAAGGCTAGGTGATATTAAAATCAGAAAATACTGTACAATTAAGAAAAATGAAGTATAATGTCTCTTATAAGCCCACAGGCAAAATACTTAATAAAATACTTGTAACCCATATAAAACATTTTGAAAATTTTCTTCATGGTCAAGTTGAATTTATCATAGAAATGCACTTGACTCAATAAACTTAGAATTATAAATGGAATAAAATAAATGTGGTATGCCAAAAGAATGACAAAATGATGCTTTCATTGTATGCAGAAAACTAACAAATTAAGCAGAGTTATTTGACAGAAACTCTCAACAAAGTAAATACAGAGCAGATGTACCCCAGTCTAACAAATGCTATATGATAACTCAATAGCAACATTTGTTAAATACTATGGTTTGGTCCCAGGGCCACATGAATACTAAATTAGCACTGTGTTCAAACTAGCTCTGGAGGTTTTTGCCCAGAACATTAAAAACACCCAGTTTATAAAGGAGGAAATGAAAGTATTCTGTTTACAGGTTGCTTGATCTTACTGACAGAAAATCCTTTTATTCCAGCTTCCCATCTTGAAAAAAATAAATGAACTTTGTAAAACACCAGGCCACAAACGTTAAAAGATCAGGGTGTTTCTGTATACTGATAGCAAATCACCTGAAACCTGTCAAGAACACCTCATCTGAAATAGGTACAAGTGATAAAATGAAATAGGAGGAATAACTTAAGTGAACAGAACCAAGTATTTCTACTTTAGTGAAAGAAATTAAAGAATCTACAAATAAAATGGGAAGATAACCAGTGTTCAAGGGCTAGAATGACCAATTCTAGATTGATGACCAATTCTAGATAGAATGACCAATTCTAGTGAGAAATATTGATCTCTATGCTAACCCAAGTATTGTACAGCTCAATTAAAAGTTCCAGTGATTCCTCATGATAACAGATAGGAAGCACTAAATAAACTTCCTTTGGATATGTACTCAGTAGTATGTGCCAAATGCAGGAAAACAAAAATAGACTTGAACCTTATTCCTACCAGATTCAACTCAAGAAGGTGAAAGATTTTAGTGTAGGACTTGCAAGTGCTTGTAACTTCCAAAAGGCAACAGAAGACAGGCAGGTGTCCAGGCACATCTGTAATCAAGCATTTGGGAAACAGAGAGGAAAATTATGAGGTTGTGACCAGCCTGGGCTGCAGAGAAGATGGAGACATCTGGATAGAATGCCCACATGGGCAATAGAAACAAAGTATTTGTCATTATTTATATTACTTCATACCAAACTTGAAAAAGAAACTGTTGGTACCTTACAGGAAACTATATGCAGGTGGACTGATAGCCTGCAAATGGGAGAAAATGTTTGCAAACTCCATATGCTGAGGTGATAGCTACAGTAGCTAAGGAATGCTAATAACTCCATAGCAAAAGCTGCCCATTTAAAAATTTGTCAAACTAGGCGTTTCTTAGATGAAACACAGGTAGCTAACAGAAATGTTAAAAATGTTCAACATAATTATTAAAGAATCAGAGTAGACTACCATAAGTATTACTTCATATCTATTGGAATAAATATATTAAGTATTGGCAAGGAGTTGGAGGAAAAGGACCCTTACAAACTTCTGGTGGAAATGTAAGTAGTATATCTGTCATGGAAGACAGTGCAGAAGCTCTCTAAAATTACAAATAAAACTACTATACTCTTCTACTCTTGTGTGTAAACCCCTAGGAAATAACTCAGCAAATCACATCAGCACCACCATTGTCATCTTCATTGCATCACTATTCATAGTAGCCAAGACATGAAATCAGTCAACTTATTTTTCAATCAATTTATTTGTCAGTGGATAAATGGACACAGAATATGGTGGGGCAAGAGAGATGGCTCAAGAGTTAAGACCCTTGGTGCTCTTCCAGAGGACCCAGGTTTGAGTCCTGATACCTACAGTTAACAGCTAGGTGTAACTCACAGTTTTATGAGATCCAGTGCTCTCTTCTGGCCTACTTGGGCATGAGGTACCCATACTGTATATGGACCTATATGGAGATCAAGCATCTGTGCACATAAATAAATAATAAATAAATAAATAAATAAATAAGATTTTGAAAAAATATAAGATCTTCATTATATTATATTTAGTATACATTTATATATAATGTATTCAGCCATTTTAAATGCTCAGTGAAATAAGCTAGGCAGAGAAAATGACAAATACTGTGTGGTTTCAACTATGGGGCATCAAAACCAGTTGATGTCCTAGAAGGTGTTGAATGGTAATATCCAGATTGTTGCAGATGCAGAGTGTTGAGAAAGGAGTCAGTGTATGAATAATTTCAGGTAGAGAAATAAGCTAAAGAGAGTGATTGCACAACACAGCCAATACAGTTAACATACTGTGTTCTTGAAAAATGCTAGACTGCATGTAAATTATCCTTACCACGAACTTGATGACTATACGAATTAATCAGCTAGATATAGTCATTGATCAAAGTTTATGTGGTTTATACATGTGTACAATACATACACACAGTTTCACTTAAAGAATAAAAATAAATGTTAAAAGTGGGCCTTGGGGAAATGGCAAACATGTAGAAAAGCCATCTGTTTTAGTGCCAGCTGCAGAGTTGGATATACAAAGAATGATGGTGGAAAAGGCTTCCTAGAACTGAGAAGTCCTACCATGGGAAGCTTGAAAGTTTTATGTACTGCATCTGTAAGGACGACAGTTGGCTGAAAAGGGCTTCACAGTGTTGTGAACGATGGGCTGGTGGCCAGAGGCCTTATAGATGCACAAGCTTCATCACTAGCTTCTGGGACATACTGATGAGAACAGAGATGGGCAAGTTAGTCCTCAATGAAGACAGCATTGACAACTTGTAGTGTCCTGTGCCACTGCCTCTCTTATCTGTAGATGGCTTTATTCTTGTAAGTTCTTTACTTCCAGAGCCCTCTCTGGGATCATGCTCAGTAGTAATCAGTCAGCACAAATTTGACCCCATGATTTGTGTATTTACTTTTGTGTTTGTCTTCAGAGATAAAGAAAATGAGGATGGATTGATAGGGAAGTGAGGAAAGCTTTGAGAAGAATTGAGGGGAGAAAGTATGATCAGAACATAGTATATGGAATTATCAAAGGATAAACTTAAAACATAATATAAAAACTCAAACCAATAAAAACTAGTTTATTCTGTTGTGAGAAACACCAGCATGGCTCTGAACCTCCATAGGTAGGAAAGAAGGAAAGAGAAGCACACTGTGTTGTCTGAAGTGACCCTTTCCCCGTGTTAAATCTGTGACAAGGTAGGAATCTAGTAAGAGTCTTCCCTCTCTCCAGCAGAACTGCTTCAGGTTCTTTCTGCATTATAAGATGCTGCAGTGTCTGTCACCTTACCCTTGAAGGTAAACAAATCCTACAAAGGAGGAATTTGACTGTTTTACTTTGGTAAAACTTTGTAATGCTAAAAACTTATTTTAAGTAGAAAAATAAAATAAAATAAAATTAGTACAGTGTCTCTTGAGGTCTTTCCCACAGTGTCCCAAACCCTTCCAAGGTTTGTGGCTATGACTGAAGTAGACTTCTGGCCTCATTGAGATTTCTGGCTGAACCTTATTCTGTCTGTTTCTTGGTCTAATTAGTGGCCCGGAGAGCCACTCTCCTGAGCATTGTGAACATTTCCTGAGGTCGTGGTATCAATTTATCTAAGGCCTGAGTTCCTCTTGCCACTGCATGGTAGAGTCAGAGGATTGTTTGGACAAAGCATGCCAAGGACCACTGAGATAACATTTACATGAGAGAAGCTGAGGCCTGCAACATTAGAAATTAAGTGAAAGTAGAAGGTTCAGAAGTCCAAGGTCATCCCAAGTTACATAGTAAGTTCCAGGCTAGCCTGAGCTATGAGAATCTTTTTCTAAATCACACACACACACACACACACAG